>CACRXK020001015.1:43112-62207 GCA_902702795.2 Paramuricea clavata | reverse complement strand
TCTCCTGCACGCATAAACTAAAAGCTGGAATTGCCTATTAAGTCATTTTCCTCAAACATTTCTTACAAATGCTTTAAAATTCCTTTTTACCTGTGCAAAATTCCTGCTGTGATCACAGAATCTTTGAGAGTATAAACCAGGCTTTAGGAAAGTATACAGATTGTTATAATTCTGGTCGCAAATCTTAGGCTGATTATATGCCATACTGGTATATGTATATAGTCGGGGACTTTTACTGCAATGTACCTAATATAGCAAATACTTTTCTATACGTTTTCAGAACTGACAACAACAATTCTATGTTTTTTATTCGGCTACCATGTGGCTGCAAATAATATGCGATAATTTTAGCCATACTATCTAATTCTCCTGTGGCTGTGGCGTTAATGAGTTGATAGATTGTGAAGTGGTCGATTGCCTGTTCGTGCAGGTGCATGAAAGACATTTATCCGACAATTAACAATCCGAATATGTTTTACACAATATGGACTTTAGTTTGTTCGGATGTGAGTTGATTCAACCGAGAGGACCGTCTCTCATTGACCATGACAATTTACACTTGCGCAAACATTTCTTACAAATACTTCAAAACTTAGAATTTAACTATGCAAATTAAATATTCCTACTGTGATAACTACCAGTAATAAGATTAAATCACATGCACGATAAAAATTTTAAACTGCATCTATCATGCCCAACCATTGAACGGCATATTTCCTGCTATAAACATTCTTTGCTGGAGAATTTGAGTGTGAATTTGTAGTTTCTTTTAAAACAGTAAAATTATTGACCGATTCGAAAACTTTTGCATTATTATATATTTTATGTATTACTAGGATAATAAATATTTCTTTAGCAGAGACTGCTATTTAAATCAAAGTGTAAGATTTTAAGTTTGAAAATAATTCATGCAAGTGAATCAGCTAGCCCTTTGAAATGTTCACTAGCAGTGGCGTGCTGGCAGGGGGGGCCGGGGGGCCACGGCCCCCCAGCTGGCAATTCTTGGGGGGGGGCGCAAAAATGAAAATGGGGCGCCGAATTTTGAAAGTGGGTGGGAAAAAACACATTCTCGAAAAAATATGGTTACTTCCGCCAAGAAAAGACGTGTTTATAGGCTACAGTATAAAACAGACTAAGCGCATAGGCGACATATATTAAATTACAGACTATTTTGCCTAACCGTATTTGCTACCTCACAGCTCACACGAAATCGTTCATATAGAAACATGATCAGTGATCACAGGCAACGTTTCATTACCGGAATATTGGTCAGGTTTCGATCGAAGCGATCACGGGAATTATGCCCTTTTTTGCTGGTATTATGCCCTTATAATATGCCGTTTATTATGCTTCACGAATCACGAGAGCGGCGCAAATTAGATAGTTGAAGTTATGATAACTAATGTAAAGTTGTGTACGCAATTTAGTTGTTTGCACAAGAAGCATGAGTAATGTAAGTAATGAAATAAGCTGAAACATGCCCTTTTGGCAGCCAGACAAGGAAACCTTAAAATGCATATGCGTGGGGTGCGTGTGTTATTGTATAAAAGAGCTTTAAGTTGTAAATGTGCTCAGGACAGTAGATCAGTAGAGAACAGAATTAGGATTAAATTAATCGCTGGAAGTAGTTAGCATTGCATAATTTAAGTACCACAACATGTTTCGCATAACTATACAAAGGTTACCCTCGAGTTTACACTAGGTTGTTTTCGTGTAACGATTATTCTACGAGCACGGCATGCATGCATCATGCGTTGACGTCGATACATGCATGGACCCACTATGCATGGGAAATAAAGCTTAGGCGTGTAAACACAATATATATAAATATATATATATATATATATATATATATATATATATATATATATATATATATATATATATATATATATATATATATATATATATATATATATATATATCAGGGCCTTTTTTAACATACAAGCTGGGGGGGGGCATTTGCCCCCCCAGTTCCCCCTTGTGCCCCCCACGAAATCACATTTTGCCCCCCCAGGAAAAGTCCCTTTTTCTTAAAATTATATAAACAATCCAGCGAAGATTAACAAATAGATAAACGGAAAGTAAGTTCTAGGCTTTATCCTTTGTTCTTGTTTAACAAAATCGATTTAAATTGTTACTTTTTTACCACTAAGTAATGATAAATTATTGTTAACATTTTTTTTATTTTTTGGATGCTCAGAATGCAGGAAATAGCATTTCACGGTTTCAAATTTCAAAAATTTTCTTGGGATTATCCCTCTAATAAGTAATGATAAATTACAGTTAATATTCTTTTTTACTTTTAATTTTGTGCATTTTTCCATCTTTTATTTCAAATACAACTATAGTTAGCATAGATTTTAGAGCAAATTTGGATGCTCAGAATGCAGGAAATGGCATTTCCGTGGTTCAAATTTCAAAAATTTTCTGGGGGAATACATCCCCACACACCTGACCATTGCTATCCTCCTCTAATAAGTAACGATAAATGATGGTTAATTTTTTTTACTTTTTGTGCGTTTCTTCCTTTATTTATTTCAAATACAAGTATGGTTAGCCAGTTAGGATAAATTTTGGAGCAAATTTGGATGCTCAGAATGCAGGAAATGACATTTCCGGGAGTCAAATTTCAAAAATTTTCTGGGGGAGTACACCCCCAGACCCCCCATTCATGCGTGGTATATTTGCCACACACGTGGCTTTCAGCCATTGCTATCCCCCTCTAAAATATTATCTCACAGAAAGGTCCCTTTTCAAAAAATGCCCCCCCACGGGAAAATCCTTAAAAAAGGCCCTGATTATAGGTCTTTCACCTGAAATGTTGAAGTTCATTGATTTCTTAGTTTCAGGTAGTTGCATCTGATACAGGGGTGCACAGAGAGAGGACTGAAATGAACAAAACCCCAAATAAATCCACCTGCATGGACTGGAAGTGACATTATCTACCAATTAAATTGTTTCTGACTTGATGTCTGACTAGCATGTGTGACTTTCTCAGTTCTGGCCTATATAATGAGATCCAGTGCAACCCTATAAAGCCTATAATCTAGATACTTTGCTTAATACCTACACTTGTGATTGGTACCCAACATTCAAGAAGTACAATCTTATTTCTAGTGGTTCAAGAATCCTCAATCCAACATGTCATATTAGTCAGAAATCTAGGTAGAAATCGTGTTACCAGGATAAGTTGCCCACAGTATCCTGAGCTTCTGGTACCCCTAGGCTAGCTTCTACTGGCACCCTAGATTATGCATACTATAATAACCACAGACTCTAGTATATATAAACACAAAAAATATAGATAGAAGCACATTGTTTCAAGCATGTCAGATTTCAGTCATCAGTCTATATAGAAAACCCAAAGGATTTGAGGGAAAAAACTGATTCAACTGAATTAAATAAAGCAAAATTTGTTTATTTAACAAAAACTATGGCCAGCCAACAATTTAACAAAGCTAGTATAAAAGTGAAAAAAACAAAACAAAAAAACTTTGAATATAAAAAGAAAGTTTCTGTATTTTTTACGACAAAGTTTGAATACAAGGGGGGAAATAATACGTTATACTATACAAATAGCCTGTTATCTAATGGATTATATTCTATCATTTACTCCCACTATCTTTTAAAAATTAAAAATAAAAGCATATCAATAGTAAATTGTGAAATATTTAATACCTGTTAGCTGTGCCATCAAATATCGCATTTGCCTAACTTTTTCGGGGTTTTCATGTTGGTTTGTTGTCTTTCGCGGGTGAGAATAGCGTGCACGACTTTTAAATCTTTGAACCAATGGTCAAAAGTCGAAAAAATATAAAAAAACAACGAGAATTTGCTGCAAAAACTTCGAAAAGCAAAAATATTTTTGATAAAACCAGGGGGGTGTGAAAATCGCAGCGGGCTCAGAATTGAGCCTGGTCAGTGGTAATTTCATGAGCCGGAGGAACCAGTTGTCATGGAAATGGCGTCATATGGCGCGAAAATCCGCCATGTTTTTGGCGACACTTTTTTATGCCGAGCACGTCCTCCAGTAATATAGTATAGCTCAGTGCGAACAACAGGTAGGAAATTTGTCTGAGCATGCGCGAGCAAAATGAGCCGCGCAATTGCGTGGAATACACGCAACGCGTGTTTACAAAAAGGCACAATTTTGTAAATATTGCCAAATGTTTGTACAAAATCAATGACTGTTTATGTTGAAAATGGACATGATCTAAATTAATCATACAGAATTTTTTAGTGACGTTCTATTTCAGTACCCTGCCATTGTCTCTGGTGGGCTGTCCGTGTGCATTCGATCTGAAACAGTTGCTACTTTGCTGTCGAAAAATTTCGAATGTTTGCATGAAAATAGAGGCAAGTCATGTATTTTACAACCTCGTAAACTGTATGAGCCCCTATTTTTACGCTTATACCTAAGACCGCCTGCGCTCCTTCGCCCAGTGGCTACGCTCGTGTTCCAAGATCCGCCATGTAAAGTGTAGTGAAATGTATCTCATCGTAATATTAAATCCTAAGAAAACTAAAGCCTCTGCGGAGGAGAGAGCCTAAGATATCAAATAAAAATACATGAGACAGAGAACATTTTTAGAAAGTTTTATCGTGAGGCCACGGCCAGTTTTTAAAATATCTTTATTTCTGTTCCGGTCATCACCAAAATTACACTGAAGCCGGGCTTGAATATACAACACATTTTGAATCTCATCAATTAAATGTGTAACCAAAATATGCTGATGAAATCGAAATTAATAGCTAAATTTTCAAACTAGACCCTTCTCGAAGCGTTTTCATGAAGGAAGTTCACATTTCGGCCTTTGATTCTTGGCGAAAATTTGACTACAACACGTGCGAAACAACTGCTAACTGGGTCTCAAAGACTAAGCTGAAACATTGTGAGCCCCTATTTTCCTGACGATATGTTTGATACCATGGATAATAAAATAAATGGATTGGAAACTTCTGACGTCATTGACTGCATCCTTGTTGAAAAATGTGACGTCACGCGTATTGCGAATGTTACCAAAGTTCTCGGCATATTTGTTGTTTTGCTATATTTTCCACGTTAAAAGGGTGATCATGAAGCGTAAACTGGTCTAATTGTTTTAAAAACATGCCTAAGCCACGACAAAGTATTCAAGGTAAATATTTTTCGTCTTTGTTTTGTATTTTTTTACATTTGTAGCTACGAAATTGGCGTCACAAATTTTAACGAAATTTGCGATATATTTTTCACTGTTTAATGCTTGAAATATTTGCTAAAATTGACTGGGAATACTTAGTCTTAGAGTTTTCATCGTAGAATGGCGTGGTTACATTTATTTGCTCTTTGACTAAAATGTTTAGCTGTGTTATTGCTAAACATGCCGTTTTTGAGAATAACTAGTAAAAACATTAGGTCACGTCAGCTAGTTTCCTATCCATTTATTTTATTATCCATGTTGATACCTACAAACGCCGAAAAGTTTTTTCTTTTCATTTAGCTATATTTGAAATTGAGGCCACGGGCTATTTTTGAGAAAATACAGTTTCAAAATTTGTCAAATTTCGCGAGCTTGTATTTTGAACTTAGACAGCTGAAGTTACATTAAGAAACATAGGATGGAAAATTTGAGGCATATAAAGTTAATTTCAACTTACATTTCATTCTCATATCACGTCTTTCTTCGTTTGTTACGGTTTTAAACAAGTCACAGCTCGACGTATACGGTATTTACTCCCATGTATACGTCGCCATATTCACTTCTTCCAATCACTCGATTACAAAAAAAATCATCCGAAAACAAGGAAATTATTACATATAAATATACGCATTTCTTCCACAAACCAAAACTTATATTACACTATCTCCATGCAAAATTCAGGGCTTGAAATAAGGTTCCCAAAGTTACCGATCATGGGTTGTATACCATTTACATGGAAATTCCGGTGATTCCATACGGAAAGTAAATTGAACAAGCATATTTCGACGGCCCAATCGGAACTTTTCCGGAATAAACGGTTTGTTTGAAAAGGTCGTCTTCTCTTACCGATTGGAGCGTTTCAATTAACCGGTGAATTTTGTTACATTTACATCTTTTATTTTTTCACCAGTTCCAGGCTCTTCGCGATTTAATTCCGACCGAATGGGGTTTCCATGTAAATGGTAAACAACCCTTCAGTGCCTTCCGGTCAGTCACTCTAAATGGAAAGCGCGTAATCCGAATGGGATTCTCTATCCGAAATTTTGCTTACCATTAGCACAATGTCAAACCGGATGGGTTTTCCATGTAAATGGTAAACAACCCATCGGTAGTCATGACTTTCCCTGCTTCGTCTGGTTGAAAGCCCTGCTTTTCCGGCGATCATAAACAATTTCTTGCCGATCATTGATAGGCGTTATTTCAACCCCGGAAAACCACAAAGATCCTATTTATTCAATATTTATCATTCTATTGATTCTAAAGTGGGAACTGAACAGATAGCCGAAATGAAATGAAGCTTATCATGCCCAAATAGGAATATGAATGTCATTTAGCCTACAAATTCTTCAACTATTATTCAATCGAGCGAGATGCCAACAAAATCTTGATATTTATCCATACCGTTATTTATTATTCCTTGGTTAACGTAAAACCTGAAACCAAACAGGACCAGGTTGTTTATAAACTTGAGAATATTTTTCTGAAATCTGGCTAATCGTGCTTATATGAACAACCGGCTCCAGGGAAATAAGGTTGTTGAGATTGGGAATTAAGTTTGTGAACATGCTCATTTCAGAACTTTTACAATGCAACATTTTCTTTCCTTGAAAAGACATATACAGATATATTTATGGTATATTCTTACTACATTCTTTCAGATCCGCGATGTTATCGTCAAACGAGATTCTTAAAAAGACACAAAAAGGTCTGCTTTTTGCAACACCTGACCATGGCTGTTTTGTTAATGTTCGTTATGATGATCCCAGCAAAGTTCTTAAGCTGAAAGATGATGTCATTAGAAAGTGCAGAGAGCTGTTAGACTACGCCAATAAATTTGATGTATCTCATCCAGAAGCTCGCACACGTATCACCGTCGGTTTTAATCCTGCGCATTGGAAAATGTGGTTTCCAGAAATTAAAGACCTGGAGCAACGCCCTGAAAAATACCTAATTGATACTTCAACCAAGTTCCTCGAAACTGGTGGCGACGTCTTCTTCTTCATTAAGTCCGAAGACAAAAGCAATGTTGATGAAATTGCCCATCTACTGCTTGAGAAGTTAAAGGATCTTAAGCAACACGCCGACGTCTCTTTTTCATCACCCTCGGGAAAACGTATCCTGCAAAGAAATTTCAGAGATGGTCTTGTCAATGCAGCCGATGCGGAGACGTTGCGTTCGTATACCATCATTCCTGATAACATGACAACAGGAAAGCCTGGATCCAGCTACATGATGACACAGAAGTTCGAGTTGGATTGGTTAGTTCTCGGAAATATGTGGAATTCTGAAAAAGAAGATATGATTGGTCGACGAGTAATGACGGATTCCTTTATCCCAAGTGTTAACAAGCGTGCGCATACTTTCCGAGCCCATTTTAATCCTGAGAAATCTCCTCAAAACATGCTCAACAAGCATCGAATCATGTTCCGACAATCACTTCCATATGGAACATCTGCTACAGGAAAAGGGAGAGAAGAGGGAATATTTTATCTTTCCTTCGCTAACACAACAAATTCCTTCAGGGACGTTTTGGAAAGTCTTGTTGGAAATGATGATGTCGCTGGAGCTGGCGAGGTTACTGTCGATCTGCTGTTAAACACCGTCAAGCCGCTGGAAGGAACCTGGTGGTATGTCCCGTCAGCTGAAGAACTTGGAGTGAGTATTTCGTCAAGTGGAAATTTCGAAGTGAATGAATATTGGAACATCAGCAACCCAAATAATCCATACCTTTTCTACAACGAGAAGGAATATCTGTATCGAATGACCTCCGGAGGTTATGTTGATTTATCCGAAGTTCCGACTTCTCGAGTTTTACGCCTCCTTGGATATGCATTTCGTCAGTGGAATGACCAGTGGTTTCGAGAACGAGACGTACCGCCAATAAAGCATTTGGAAAACTACTTGAAACCGCAGCGAGTCGAGAAGGTGATGAATCAATCCGTCCTCATCCGCAAAGCAAAGTCCATCAAGATCTGTTTGTCAAAGGTTTTTACCAGTAACCGAGTAAAAGATATGGATGACAGTGAATTTTATGGCAATAAAGCAGATCTTTTCAATATTCATCCTGATGAAATGATCGTTGGAAGAATGCCCAACTTTGGTCTTGGTATTGGAAAGGTCGCAATGCCGTATCTCAAGGAAGGTAATGAAAAAATGGATGCATTTATGAAAGGTCTTAGTGAAACATCGGCCACAGGTCACGTTATTCCGAACATCGACACCATTTTGCAGAAAGGTGTGAGCGGATATATCATGGAGTTGGTCGACAAAAAAGGATCAGGTAAGAAACTGGTTTACTTAATATAGACCTATATAGACCAGTATGAAGCAAGCTTGATTCACGTTATTGCCTCGCTTGAGAACGAGGGCATGTTTATATTTGTATATTGTATTTATTTATACTGTAGTTGTAACATATACTTTGTTAATGAGTTTGGCAAACTTACTAACATTTCTGTATTCGAGTGAAAGCATACATTTCTAAACATTATTTTCTTCTTGAAAGTACTTACCTTTCTTCATTTAAACAACCCTTAGGCAGCAATAGTCACACCCGAAACTGCTTCGAACATTTTTACTGTTGGCGTGATTATGAGTCATGAAAATGATGTAAACAAGACGCCGACTCGGCGTTAACCTCGGGTCGGTGGATAGGGGATCGTCTGGTAAATATCAAAAAATTGTGTAAATCACGATAGTTTAATAGTTCACTAGTATAAATGGTGAATCAGTTAATCAAAGCTCCGTTTTAATATTTTATTGATAATAATTACTGACCCTCATCAAACCTATTGTTTTCTCTCTGCATTATATCAGCGAATGTCGAGAAGTTTTCATTTAACGTTCTACTGAAAAACGGGAGCGGCCTTTTTGATTGTATAGGGAAATTCCGGCTCAGGGGTAAATGTTTATACGCGTCATATTCTATGTACGCGTTAAAATAGCACACAACATTATTAAAAATAATGCAGCGTGCATCAGTGCACACAGCAATAATGCATCTTCGTCACCCTGACATGTACACGCGATAACGTGAACATCCCAAGATGAGAAGGTGACAGTGCTAAAGGCCCCCCATACGGTGTCGTCGGGTGCCTGAAGCACTGTTGGAAACGACCGCTATGAGTCTTTTCAGTTCAATTTTATAGAGAAATAGTTTCGTTTGCGCTTGTGGGATTTTATCCTAGATATACGCATGTGCAGAATACACCATAAGTTCTATTCCCGTGTTTATCCAATACGCTATTTGAGTAAACCTTATCATTAATGATAATATGTAAACTAGAACACTATAGTTGACCTCCGCTTGTGTAGATTTTAATTTAGGGCGATTAATTAAACTGAAATCTGTTCTATCACAATGCACTACAGTGCCTATGGTTATGTCTATATGCATGTCCTCACAAATGTCTAGTGTAACGTTGGATAGGTTCATTGTCATACGGTCCCGACAAGCAGCAACGTACAGTATCTTCCAGCCGAAAATAATTACTTTTGATTCGGGTCAGTAATTATAATAGATAACAAGTGAAAGTTGGCCGCGGTATTCCCATGCTATGCATACGAAGTATTGTGCATTATATCAACATATACTCGAGAATAGTTATCCAGCTAAACATGTATGTCAAAATTATCACATCTTCTGGTTTTAAATCAATAATTCTGACGGATTTTGTGCAAGGACAGCTTCGGGTTCCGTTTCGCTTTGGCCGATGCTTGCCGGAAGTACACTTATTTACCGGAAGTTGTCGTCTCCTCCACAGGCCCTTCGATCTTCGACTACGCGCGCGGCTCGACACAAATGGAAAAAAAAACAACAAAAAAAACAAGAAAAAAAAAATAGGAGCCGAATTTAAGACCTCGGTGTCGTACCGACCCGAGGTAATAACGTAGCAGTTTAAAGAACAACGCCATACTAGAATGCTCAAGAGAATACAATTAAAAGCTGCCTTTGTCTTATATTAAAAATGCTATTGTTGATGAGCGGTCTTCATCGACGTTGCCGTTGTATTTCTCATACTTATTAATAATTATATATAATCTGGACGGCTATAGACAACTAATAATTTGAAGATCTCTGCATGTATGGCAACTGACAACACGCCTAGCCCATGTAATTATCACCAAGTGACTATAATTTTTATTTGACTTACCAATGTCTTTTGTTTGTGTTCCTAGGAGTCGTTGAAAAAGAATTTATCACATCATGCATCATATCCCTCAAAGGTGTCAGAAATTATCTGTTGAATTACGCAGCCCTCGCACGTCACCTTGCTGAAACGCAGCCAGAGAAACGAAATCCGCGAGAATATCCCTTCACCGACGCACAAAGAGAAAATCTGATACGAATTGCCGATCGTATGGATTCTCTTGCCACTAAAAAGCCGCAAAGTTTTGTCGATGCGGCTCAACTTGTCTTTACTGTTCACTGCTGCCTTCATTTGATTGGTGACCCCACATCCATTGGACGACTTGATCAGTTGCTGGAACCATTCCTTGGTGCAACCCCTGAAGATGAAGCCCAGGAAATCATTGATTGTTTCTTTGTAAAACTGGGAGAGCGTGTCAAAATGAACAAGACCAAGTTAGTGGATAGAAACACTTGGGGTACATGCGCAGTTCCATACAGAAGTGATGGTCTATTTCCGAATGGTGATACCATAAACCAGTGGGTGCAACAGTTGACGGTTGGTGGCTACAAGAATACTGAAACAGGCAAGGTGAGCGCGTGTAATAAAGTTACCATGATGTGCCTGAAAGCTGCGAGACGCTTACCGCTCAATGCTCCTTGTGTCAGTCTCCGAGTGCATCATAATATTGGCCAAGAATATCTTGACGAAGCAAGCAAAGCTATGCTAAGTGGCGGTGCACATCCCATTATCCTTCATGATGATCGTCTTATAGAAGGTCTCACAGATGTCATGACTGAATTTAAGACAAACGTCTCTGAAGATGATCGGAATGCCCTCACCAATATTGCTTGTGATGGTTGTTACGAAGCATTGGTTGCTGGTAGCACAGAGTTTGCTTTCACCTACCTTCCCTTGCTGCAAATTCTTGAAATGACAATCAACGAAGGAGCAACCTACTCCAGTGCTGGCCCTGCTTATCTCAATGGTACTCCTCAATCATTGCCCACCAAATCTGCTGCAGATATTGAAACATTTGAAGATGTTAAAGAGATATTCAAGTAAGATCAAAATCATGGCGCTTTAAACTTCGTATAAATAAACTAGTAGATGCAAATATGTAGAGCATTACTGTGTGAAACTACTACATTCCAGCACATAGTGCAAGCCATTATAAAACCCCTACACTGACTACAGATTTGCCTCAAGCCTGATTGAGTAAAATTCTCGGGAATTGCATTTTAATAAGGATTTTTGTCTGTTCTTCATAAGGCACTATTAATCTAGAACCTTTTAATTAAATTTTAATTTTATTGTATAGACAGCATATTGAAATAAAAACAGAGCAAGGACTTGTTGGGCTCCTGAGCAACTATGGCAACATATCGTCAGTATGTCCTAGTCCCTTACTGTCCAGTATCATTGACGGCTGTGTGGAATCAGGGCATGACATCACTGATGCTGGTGCTAAATATAAAATGATTGCATGTATGTACATCTCCTTCTCGAGCACTGTTGATTCCCTGTATGCCATCCAGCGTCTGTGCTTCGACCAAGATAATGCAATGATTCCCTTAGCAGAAATGGTCGATTGTCTGAAGAACGACTGGGGCTACGACATCCATGAACCAACACACGACAGAGTTGATGGGGAAGTACGAAAAAGTCGAAAAGCAGAATTCTACAAACAAGTTCGAGAACAAGCCTTGCAATTTCCAAAGTTTGGTACGGCAGAAGCAGCATGTAATTCGAAGATCTCCGACATTGCTAATTTCGTGGCAGATTGCATTGCTAATACCATCAAGAAAGTTGCTAAACATCAAGGTTCACCATTATACAATCTTCTCGGTTCATTGAAAGAGAAATACACCAGACCTGGTCATGATTTCGATCTCCTATTGGTTCCTGGTAGTGGAACATTTGAAGGTTATATTGGTTGGGGTATGTCCTGTGGAGCGTCCGCTGATGGTCGAAGACGAGGTGAACCTCTTGGAAGTGATTTAAGTGCTGCACCTTTACCGCAGGATCTTCCACCAAATCTCACCAAGAGTACAGGTTTAATTAAGTAAGTATCCAAACATTTTTATTATTAATAATAATAATAGTAAGTATGATTTTTTTTTATTTGTGTGTGTGTGTGTGTGTGTGTGTGTGTGTGTGTGTGTGTGTGTGTTGGTGTTGTGGACTCAGGTGAATATGATGTTTGTGATGTTACTCTGAGTGTACATCCACACCGGGCGAGCTTGAAAAATATGCCCGGCCACGGTGGGAATCGAACCTACGACCTTTGGAATACTAGCCCAATGCTCTGCCTACTGAGCTACGCGGTCTGGTCGGTTCGAGTACGTGATATTTCGGAACAGAATCTAGTTCCTTCGATACCAATGTAATCTAGTAATATGATTTTTTTGTGTGTGTGTTGGTGTTGTGTACTCAGGTGAATATGATGTTCGTGATGTTACTCTGAGTATATATCCACACCGGGCGAGGTTGAAAAATATGCCCGGCCACGGTGGGAAAAATATGCCCGGCCACTGTGTGGATATACACTCAGAGTAACATCACAAACATCATATTCACCTGCGTACACAACACCAACACACACAAAAAAATCATATTACTAGATTACGTTGGTATCGAAGGAACTAGATTCTGTTCCGAAATATCACTTACTTAAACCGTCCTGACCACGTAGCTCAGTTGGCAGAGCATTGGGCTATAGTATTCCAAAGGTCGTAGGTTCGATTCCCACCGTGGGCGGGCATATTTTTCAAGCTCGCCCGGTGTGGATATACACTCAGTAACATCACAAACATAATAGTAAGTATGTTATATTCAGAGTATTATACCCTTCCCATCCGATTGGATTTATTTGTTAGTAAACTAGACTTACTGTAGCTATATGATTTATAGTTTTATCGATAATAATACAAATATTATTATTAGTTTTATCGGTAATAATACAAATATTATTATTAGACGAGGCCGGGGGTAAGTCGTCTTCCGGGATGGAAAGAGAATTGGAAAGCTTACTTGAACATTGTTTATATAATAATAACCAGGAAAATGTCAACCCAAACCTCATCTGTCGTAAGACAATCAAGTCAAGCAATTTAATTCATGTATCTGTGAACCCTGAAGTTAATAGTAAAACCGTGTCTTGTTCGTCGCATTTTGTACCTGCTATATTATTGTCAAACACTATGTCGCTAGCCCCGAAAATCGATGAAATTGCTGTATTTCTTACTTCGAATCATATAGATATTGCCTTTTTCAGCGAAACATGGTTAAAAGAATCCGTTCCAGATGAAGCTATTAATATTACAAATTACCAATTATTCAGGCGTGATCGTCAACACAAATCCCATGGTGGGGTTTGTTTTTATATTAACAATACCATTTCTTGCAACCGCCTAACGGAGTTAGATAGTGATAATCACGAAGTATTGTGGCTAGCTTTACAACCAAAACGACTCCCACGAAATTACTTAAATATGATAATAGCTGTTGTGTACCACCCTCCAGATGCCGATTGTACAAGTATGCGTGACTATGTCCAATCTTCATTAGAATATATTGAATCTTCAATTCCTAACCCTGCAATCATTATTGCCGGTGATTTCAACGAATTGGACTTGCAGGCTACTGTTAAACCTTTTCAACTAAAACCAGTAATTGATTTTCCCACCAGAGGTGCCAATATTCTTGATCAAATTTATACCAATCTATTTGAATACTATTCACCTCCTACTAGTGCTCCTCCGTTTGGCTTATCAGACCATCTAACAATTGCCATGTGTCCTGGAACGAGGAAAAGATCGCACGAACCACAATCGCGTATTGTTAAAACAAGAGACATGCGACCCAGTAATATTAGAAGTCTTGGTCGATTTCTCCAGGAAATTCCATGGGACATTTTATCGTCCATACCCTCAAATGATCAAAAACTATACTTTTTAACTAGCATTATAAACTATGGTTTGAACTTAATTATGCCTGAACGTTCAATAAAAGTCCACCCTAATGATCGACCATGGGTTAACAGCAATCTGAAATCACTGATAAATCGACGACAAAAAGCCTTTACATCTGGTAATGTCACTCTTTTTAAAATGTTACGTAATAAAGTTAATCGTGAACGAAAACGTTGTCGTAAGAGCTATTATCAATCTAAAGTTCATAATTTACGTAACACTAACCCCCGAGATTGGTGGCGGGAAGTGAAGCAGTTGTGTGGCACATCTAAACATAACAACAAAAGTGTAAAAGACCGCCTCCATCAAGATTTATGGCAGGAGACAGACATAAACCTCAGTAATAAAATTAACAATGTTTTTATAAATGTGATACAGAACTATGTTCCATTATCTGAAGATACGGCTGTAATTGTACACAACGATGAAACGCCTATTATTGTGACCGAGTCAACTATAGCTAGAAAATTGCAAGAAATTAGTACATCGCGTTCCAGTGGCCCTGACGGTATTTCCAATTGGGTTTTAAAAACCTATTCGGATATTCTCGCCTCACCAGTTGCAAATATAATCAATTCTTCCTTTCAAAGTTGCAAAGTCCCTCAAATTTGGAAGCTGGCTGATGTGGTCCCCTTACCAAAAACATCTACTGTCAAAGACTTGGAAAGGGAATTACGACCTATTTCCTTAACTTCTACCCTATCAAAGACAGCGGAACGTCTTGTAATCGAAAGAGAAGTAAAACCAACTTTGTTAAAGGTTGTTGATCCCCAACAATTTGGCTTTATTCCAAATTCTTCCACTGTACTTGCCTTGATATCGATGCTCCATTGTTGGTTGAGTGCAACAGATGGAAGTGGTTCATCTGTTCGTACTATATTTCTTGATTATAAAAAAGCATTTGTTGCGAAATTATTCAGCCTTGGTATTAAGCCCTGTGTGGTTAACTGGATTATTGACTTTTTACGTAATAGATGGCAAAGGGTCAAACTAAGTGATAATTGTTTCTCAGACTGGCTCCAAGTTCCAGCTGGTGTCCCTCAAGGCACACGACTTGGGCCTTGGCTATTCTTAGCCATGATAAATGACCTTGTGTTACAAAATCACCTTTCAGAAATGTGGAAATTTGCCGATGATACTACGGTCTCTGAAATTGTTGAAAAAAACGAACAAAGTACTTTACAAATGGATATCGATGATATTACTACTTGGTCTATGAACAATTCCTTTCAACTAAACCCATTTAAATGCAAAGAAATGGTAATATCCTTTTCACGATTACCACCTGTTTTTGAACCTATACGTATTGGTGACCGAAATTTGGAAAGAGTGACAAGTATCAAATCGCTTGGAGTTATATTAAGAAATGACCTTAAATGGATAGACCATGTAAATTCAATTGTCTCCAAAGCAGCTAAACGTTTATATTTGTTGAGGCAACTCAAACGTGCTGATGTCGCTTCGGCAGATTTGGTCAAATTTTTTTGCAGCTGTATAAGGTCTGTCCTTGAATATGCGTGCCAATTATTCCATAGTTCCCTGCCACGAAATCTTGCAAAAAACATTGAACGTATACAGAAGCGAGCAATGAAAATAATATTCTATGAATTGTCTTACGACGAGGCTCTTAACATCGCTGGTATTTCTACTCTTGAAAACAGACGGGAGTATCTATCCAATAATCTCTTCAACGACATTGTTTTAAATGATGATCATAAACTTGCCAAACTTTTACCATCCAAAGCAGGCAATAGAGAATTACGAAAAGAAAGATCTTTTGAAGTTTCACCAGCAAGTACAAATCGTTTCGGAAACTCTTTTATCAACTTTTATGCTAAGAAACATTACAAATCAGATGTTCCTTGAACATTTTAGAATTTTTAATTCATATAGATTAGTACATTTAAGTATATGATACATAGTATATATTAACAATTTCTAAATTGCATTGTAATATAGAATTTTTTACTATTTATAACCTTGTAACACTTAACGTCATGTAATTCAGTCTTCTGACTGCCAGATGATGTTTTTATTAAACAAACTATTCATTCAAGTCATGATTACTTGATGTGGAAGTAGCGTTGAATAAAAGACCCCTTAGTTATATCGAAGATGGTTTGTTCACTCTAACAACATTCCCGAACTCGAAACCCACCACAATGAAGAAGCAGATTTACGAAAACGAGCGAAATTCCTGTCCTGTTGCAAGGATACTGTATGGCGGAGATGGAGTACGGAGTATTTGCGTGGATTGCGAGAGCGGCACAACCAGAATCAAGGGACAAGAACGATGAGCTTAAGGGAAGGTGACGTCGTGATCATCAAATCGGACGAGCGAAATCGAGCGAAGTGGTCACTAGGAATTGTGGAAAATTTGTATAAGGGACGTGATGATATGATCAGAGCCGTACGACTGCGAGCAGGGAAAACCTTCCTAGAGAGACCACCTACCCACCTTTACCCACTAGAGCTGTCTTGTGACCGGGAAAGAAAGAAACCCAGTGAACCCCTCAATCCCACAGTACCACCATTCAGACCTACAAGGGACGCGGCAGCAAGTCAAAGGATTCAAGAAATCGTGAACAATGAAAGATTAACATTAACATTATGAACATTCATTGACTACAGTACAGCATATAGTAAGTAACAAAGTAATCATATAACCATGAGTAATAGTCTCCTCAATACATATATCTCGACAAGCGAGCTATATGTGGGGAGTGTGTTGAAAACTAGAACATTTATACCAGGAATAAAACATTATTATACTTACATATTATAACTAGCTTAGGGCAGTTAAGGTGACAACTCGTACCAAGGCGTACCAACTTGTGTAAAGTTCGTGTCAATGTGTGCCTGGTACCAAAGGTAAATAGAAGGGATTGCAAATGCATGGAAAATTAGTGTTGAGAAAAACATATAGTTGAGAGCGTGTCCCTGGTAAAAACTGATATATACGAGTGAAAAGAACACAGGTAAAACTATACGGGAAATTAAGTGATATATACAATAATGTCAATGTAAAGATGAGCTTATGAGAAAGTGAGTGTGAATTGTGATTTTATTAAACTTTATTATCAGTCAATCCTGGAATATTGTGAATTGTTGGGTGAAACATTGGAGGCAATCCCCAACAGCCCGGATCTTCATCAGATCTTCATCATCTTCATCTTCACATATTATTAGCACTGATGAAGATCCGGGTTTACGGATCGAAAGATTTGCAGTAACTATAAATACACGTGGTGTTTCCACAAACAAAACTATTATATAACATACGTATTGTTAGAATTCGAATGCCTCAGCACTCTGCTGAACCAACAAGTGCATCAAAGCTTGGCATAAGTTTTAACTCCCAAGAGCAGAAAATCGTCCGCTTTACAAAGATATTTTAATTTCTTAATATTAATAAGTCAGTATTTATAATGCATGCACCCTGTTCCTGTCAATATTTTCCGCATCCGTTTGCGTTCAGCTTAAGGCTAATTTCCACTCAGGAAAATTATCCGTGGATTGGAACGGACAAGAAAGTTTTTCTTTGTCTTGTGCATGAGCTCTGGGTTGGAACTAATGACTTTAACACAAAGAAAAATTTTCTTGTCCGTTCCAATCCACTGGATAGTTTTCCTGAGTGGAAATTAGCCTTTAGTGTTAGGGCAATCAAATTCTAACTATTCGTCAGTATTTCACTATTTCAATAGTTTGGGGTTTTTTTGTAGACTTTTATCTGTATTTTACGGTTCTGTGTGTTCAATATAATGCTCAGGGGGCCCCCTCAGGCATTTGGCAACTTATTACAATCAGTTTAAATACAATAGGAAAATTCAACAGGTATACCTTTTTTCGGTACACCCTGTACTGTAGTTATGGGAACCACTGAGTATTTATATAAAATACAAAAGAACAGTAACTCCAAATAACATTTTGTAGTTTTAATGAATCTACGTTTCGACTATACTGTATTTTAGTCATCATCAGGACAGATTAGTGTAAAGTTACACTTACAAATACTGATGTATATATAGTTAAGAAGGAGGAGCTTAATAGTGTCACTGAAATATGATCAGTTCCTTTGAAGCCTTGGCGCCGTGGTTGAGTTGTACTCAGTGGTTCCCGTAATTGTGATATTACTTTCTTAACTGTGTACAACAATAGATACTTCGAAAATTGAAAGCATTTTGAAAATTTATTTCAAATTTTTTTTTTAAATAAATTTTCAAAATGCTTTCAATTTTCGGAGTATCCATATCCACACAGTGCGACTAAATTTGGTAAATATTTTACTTTTGGTAAAATTTCGTCAATTTTGAAAACATTTTGATAAAGTCTAATAATGAGATTTTTTAGTAAAATTTTGGTAA
Organism: Paramuricea clavata; assembly: GCA_902702795.2. Lineage (NCBI taxonomy): Eukaryota > Metazoa > Cnidaria > Anthozoa > Malacalcyonacea > Plexauridae > Paramuricea > Paramuricea clavata. The sequence continues at coordinate 43,557 of CACRXK020001015.1, read as the reverse complement.
AATTTGTAGAGATTTAATTGACCATTTGCGTAATAGACTAAATTTTGATCTCAACGAAAATTTCATTACAGCTTGAAAGAGCATCACAAAATTAGTAATATTCCAAAGTTTCGTTGCAAAATGTTGAAAAATGCGGAAAATATAGCCTTGCGAAATTTGCAATTTTCAGTCATTTTAGATTACAAACCGGAAATTGACAGCCTCGAAGGGTTTGGGGCTGTCAATTTCCCGTTTGTAATCTAAAATGACTGAAAATTGCAAATTTCGCAAGGCTATATTTTCCGCATTTCACAACATTTCGCAACGAAACTTTGGAATGTTACTAATTTTGTGATGCTCTTTCAAGCTGTGATGAAATTTTTGTCTAGACTTGTTTAGTTCAAAATTTAGTCTATTACGCAAATGGTCAATTCTTCATGGTGCTTATCAAAACGGGGCGGGGGGG
>CACRXK020001015.1:0-41978 GCA_902702795.2 Paramuricea clavata | reverse complement strand
GCAAGGCTATATTTTCCACATTTTACAACATTTTGCAACGAAACTTTGGAATATTACTAATTTTGTGATGCTCCTTCAAGCTGTGATGAAATTTTTGTCTAGACTTGTTTAGTTCAAAATTTAGTCTATTACGCAAATGGTCAATTGCTTATTACGTGAAGTTTGAATGCCCGCTTTCCATAACACTTTACATAACAATAATCCCATCCAGTCATGATCCAGTAACCAGAATGTTATATTGTCTTTTCATTGTTTTGAAATCTCAATGCCACCCAGTATTTTGACTACATTATTCTGAAGAAGGCCTATTGTTGCAAAATTAAATTTGAACTGATTATTCTGTTATTAGGTTCCATCATGTTTGTTAGTTCAGATGCATCGTTTTGGAAAAGGTTTGAAAATTCTACCATCATTGACGATCAACATCGGAGAATTAGTTGACAATTGTAAGTCGACTTTCCTTTCCGTGGGGGGGGGGGGGGCTTCGCTTCACCCTCCTCCCTATTTTTGTGAAAGGCTTTTACCCAAACGCCAAACCCCTGCCGAAGCTCACCGAGTGGTGCCACTTGCAGCCCACCAGAAGTTTCTCTTCCTCTCCTCTTAATTAAATGAAAACCGCCCTTGCTTTCCTCTGTCCTTCTTCTTACACACCTCGACCTGCAAACAATGCTTCCTGTTCTTTGGGCAAACAAGATTATAACCTCCCATCTTTAGGTTTATCATTAACTCAGGGTTCGTACACCTTACAGTATTCCATTTAAAATTCCATGACATTTCCAAGAATATCCATCACCACTTTTCAATAATCCATGATCTGGAATTCTAAAATTTTGGTAAATAAAGGCCAAATATACGTGGTTATGTACAGAAACTACCATTCACGTTTTTCTCGCGAAAATACTTCCTGTAATTCATATTTCTTGTTACTAGTAAATTCTATGACTTAAGGCCCGTTTCCATTCAGGAAAATTTTCCGCAGAAAGAAAATCTTGTAAAATGTGATTGACTGACACAAATTTTCCGTGGGAAAAAAATTTTGAAGTTGAAAATTTTTAACTTTTAATTAACAGTGATATTTTTGGAATTTTCTGTCCGTGAAATTTTTCTTGAGTGGAAATGAGCCTTTACACTGATTTTCAGAATTTCCAGGCCTGTATGTTGAAATACTCCATGACTTTCCAGGTTTTCATAGGCTTGGTTCCAGCCGGTAGGTCGGTCCTAGGTTTTCCATGACTCGTACAAACCCTGTTAACTCTCTGACCGAATGGACTTCAAGACCAACAGAATTCTAACACTCGAAGGCCGCCATCATGACCGTGGTGCATTGCAGATTACAGTTTGTTAAACTCTCTTTTTACTTTCTAGCTCCACAAGATTGTGCAGTATGTGGTCGACTCGCGCGGTACTATTGTAGAGAATGTTTTGCTGTCACTGGAACTGATATTGACAGCTCGGGAAATATTTGCAAAGAATGTAACGAACGCGTTCACTCTGATTACAAGCGTAACAAGCACAAGAAACACCCTATAAACGTGTCCCACGAGATTTGCACGAGTTATGCTAATAAGCCTGTAGAACATCGTGAAATGGAACTGTTTGCTGTGATCTGTATTGAGACCAGTCATTATGTCACATTTGCCAAGTGTGAGGAACCTGATGGTGTTGTGAAGTGGTGTTTCTTTGACAGTATGGCAGACAGAGTAGGTACGGATGATGCATGACCATGGGGGGAGGGGGGGAGAAAACTGGTGATGTGAAGTGGGGGGGGGCGGGGGGTAGACCATCGTTCAAGGTTAGTAAATAGTAAAAGAGTAGTAAAAGAGACATTTCACGAGACATTTAATGTGTTCGGCAGGTACAAAGGATGGCTACAATGTTCCATCAGTGAAGGAATGCCCTGAAATCATCGAGTGGTTATCATCGGAGAAACAGAACCGTGAACGAATTATCAACACCGACGACAAAGAGATGCCTGATAGAGTACGCAGGATTTTAGGAGATGCTTATGTGTGTTTGTATGAGAGCAAAGAAATGGCCATGTACAAATGATTTCATTAGAATGATTTAATATATTATGTCGGGTATAAAAACTATGCACATAAAACTGTTATATAAAAATGTTGTGCACTTGTGCAGTATTAATGGACTTAGAAAACTGGTTAATCTACTTGTAGTAAAGCTTTTAATGCACTAAGTTTGTATACAGTATATTGGATAAAACTGAAGTGGCTGTAAAAGGCCACGTTTAATTAAATTTACCAATAACCTATTGCTATAAAAATTATGTACACAAGTGTGCCGTACGGTGGATGCCAATATACGAGCTATTTCAATAGGTTTCCAAAACTGACATTTTAACAAAACAACATTCATTGAACTTCAGCATGCTTCCGTTTACAATACACAGTACCATGTGATTCCATCTCGGAAAGGTATTACATTAAACTGTTGCCATGAAGTTTTACAATATTTAATCATTGTTTTACGATCATATTTAAAAGTTACTTCGCTGTCATGGCGCGTTATCAGTTAGTCATTATTCTGTGCTTTTAAAAAGACCATACTTGGCCTGGGAAAACGTCAATTGCTCAATAGCATTGTTCTTAAAAAAAAACTGGCGCAAATCACGAGGTCTTATGAACTAATATTCAGCGCTTGCAAGTGACGTCACAAAATATGACGTAATCGTTTGACTTCGGCATTTTGTGGTGGCAAATTTTTAAAGCTAAATAAAAACATACACGGCATCAAGCAGCCGTCTCGCAGGTTCATTCGGTAGAGATCCATCCCCTTCGTTTAACATGCTTAATACGAATTCAGAAAGGCTGTTTTATCCGGACCTGGCTTCCTTTCTTGTCCATAGTTGCTACCCAAAATTAGCGTGACGTAATACTCCCGCGTGACGTACTACTCTCGCGTGACGTAATACTCCCGCGTGACTGCAAGATCTGAATACCTCGTTTAATTAAATTATAAATAGCTTATCTGGTTATCCTTTTGTTAATCTTGCCAGGTTGCATAATGTTCTGTACATCATAAGTTTTTGTCTAGTCATCGTCATCTGAATCATCCAGCCTTCTTCTGTTAAACTAAAGCGAAGAGAAAATACCATTACTATACTGGCCACACTTTGGCAAAGTAAGTGGTAGGGATGAGACCCCAGAATTGTGAACCTTGCCAGAGCTGAAAATGACATGAAAGTTCGTATTGGGTTACCGAAGTATTAACCACACTGTAGGGATTCAAATTCGATTTCGTAAGCATTTATTAATACACATTAATTAGTGTTAAAGCTTTCCACGTCTTTTTAACTGCTGCTGGATATTTCTTCAAATACCTAGCAACACGTCTGCGACGATGTTAACCTCAAAATATATATTATTCATGGTTATTATGCAATATGTAAACTGCATCACCACCGGTTGTTTCAAATTCCTATGCTAATTCTTCCAAGAATATTTGACACAGAAATGGCGTCGGGTGGTTTACAAACTAAACTAGAGCAATGTCTGGTGTGTTCGATATGCCTTTATACACTAAAAGACCCGAGAGTCTTCCCTGAATGTCAACACACGTTCTGTTATCAATGTATTGTGGGTTTGACTCAAGGAAAAACTGAAAAAAGCAAAATCTCTTGCCCGGAATGTAGACAGGAAGTCGAGGTGAGCTGCTCAGACATTTGTACACACTAATCTTCAATGAATTCATGAAGCAAAATTTCTAGAGTGTATTTACTGTACGTTCAAACACTGCAGACATCCGTCTCGGATACTCTGCATGAAAGATGTATAAACTACTAAAATGTATAAACTATAAGTCGATGCACTGTAAGAATTGTATAGCAGTGAAGCATTTGTCTCTAGTCCACTTGTATGCTCACTGAAGAATTACATCCGATTGATACTGCTCGGCATTTAATATAAGAAGCCTTACTAAACCAAATACTTTTGTAGTGGGCTGCAGCCTGCCACATTCCACAAGGTAGTTCAACCACCATTATTTTAAGTCACAATTCAAAACTGAGTAATTGAGACTTTGTTTATAAACACGGGATCCTATTAAATGCAGCAGATGGTGTCATGAAGCTTCTTAACTATTCAATTCAAGAAACTTGACCTACATTTCTGAAAGAATTAACATTTTTTACTCCGATACTAGCTACCAGTTGACCCCCACCTGCTGCATATAAAGTCTCAAATATAGACTTCCCCAAAGCCAAGCCAAACAATTGAATATTTTCAAATGCTATCGATCGTCTCTTGTAGGTAGGAAACTCACCAGACTTATCGTGTTTCAAACGCAGCTACCGCGTGAAAGATATTGTGGAACATATAGAACTGGCGACTATACACGACTGTGTCTGTGACAAACACGAGGGGGAAGAGTACAAGTATTACTGCCAAACTTGTGAAACACCAACATGCAAGGACTGTACAATACAAGACCATCGTGAACATGAATATTGCGCCATAAAAGACGTCGTTGAAGATTTTAGGAAAAGCTTAGTAGAAAAACTTGGAGATCTTCGAGAGCGGAAAGCCCACCTGGGTGACGACATTTCAAATTTCGAGAAACTAGAAGAGAGTTTCAAAACGACGAACGAGCAAGTCCAAGTAGAAATCAACCAGCACTTTGATAAGCTTGTGAAAACTGTGGAATCACAACGCCAGAAGTTGATTGCCAAGGCAAACGAAATAACAGAGTCAAAATTGCAAACAACTGGAATGAAAATTGACGACCTTCGCCTAAAACAGACTTTCGTAGAAAGTAATATCTGTGATGTAGAAACGCGTTTTGATGATTTGAAAGACGAGGAAGTTTTAATGAAGGAAAAACGTATTTCCGAAGAACCAGAAAATATGCAATTTGGAAATGAATACGAACAACGTTCAGTACATAACGACATGAAGGTTTTCGTCTTAAAGTCCGCTGAAGACTTTGAGAAATCTTTGATTCAATCTTGTTTGGTAGCAAATAGCAATGTCTGCCCGGAAAATTGCACGAGTTCCTTAGAGCCGCCCAAGCTTAAAAAAGATGAACAAGCAGTTATAACGGTGACATGCAAAGACAAGGCGAACAGTGACATCAAACATGGTGGACAGACAGTAAAAGCAGAATTTTCTGGAAATGCGACAGTCCGTGAAGTTAGTCATATTGACCACAAGGACGGGACACATGATATTATCGTTGTGCCCAAAACACAAGGAGTAGTTGGAGTTAAAATTTACATCAATGGTCAAGAGGCACCAAAATGCATTTTTGAAACAACTGTTCGCCGAGATTCAAAGATTTTTCGTCATGATCATTGAATAAAGATTATATCCTAAATCCTCTATTTGGCGAAGCTCCACCGTAGCACGGTACATCTCTATTGTTAAACTCTTTCCTCTATGAATCTCCCCTCTCGTTCAATTAGTACTCCCCCCCCCCCTGACATGTGCCTGAAAATAGCTACTGTAAGCCCCCCGGTTATTTAGAGGATTTAGGGTATATGACAATATGTATAGTTCAAGGACACATACAGTATGAGCACTCATCAAAACAGTCGTATGCATTGAAAACTGCTAATATATTACTATTAGACTCATGAGAATTTTTCTAAGCTTTGTATAAGTGTAATTGGATTAATGAATTCAATAAGGGAACATCTGGGCATCAAGGCCCATTGTGAAACAAGATCAATAATTTACCAAGTATTTGTATGCTTGCTTCACAGACAAACAGATTAATGTGATCATAAACGATAACTAGATTTCCATGATGCTTTCCTAAAATCTTTCTAGTAACTTACAAGCGCAATAATGAGTTTTTAGTAAACATCAGGCGGATTTCTGAAAAGCGTTATAGGGCAGCAGATTGTGTTCAACTTCGTGTGGTTAACTTCAATGCTAATTTTTCCCGAATTTGCTGACTGGCAATAAATTTATTTTCAATAGATTACTGCATTGTTTGCCTCGATTTCAAGCCATTTGTTTCGTGTGTACTCCATGTACGGAGGACTATAAATGAAAAGAATGAACATTTTCTCATTTTGATCACTTTCCGGTTGCAAGATAGTACGTAGACTTAGCGAAACCCATCTAGTATATGGCATTTTAAAAATGTATTATTCATGAATACTGTACAGTATTATATGCAAATGAATCAAAGGTGAAACCCCAACTGCTTTCGTCTTCCAAGAACGATCTTCGCAGAGATGGCGACAGCGCCGTCTTTGCTTAACAAAATTGAAGAAGAGTTGGAGTGTTCCTTGTGTCTTGAAAGACTCAAAGACCCCAGAGTATTTCCTCAATGTCAACATTCTTTCTGTTATGGATGTATTGTAAAGTTGAGTCAAGGAAAAAGCAAAATATTTTGCCCTGAATGCAGGGCGGAAGTCGAGGTATGTTCGACCTACCTAACTGCAGATGGAAAAGTTGAATTATTTCTCCTCTATGTTTAATAATGCTAGCGAATATGTACGAAAAGGACTCGTATTTCGGGAATTGTTTTAGGATTCTTTCATACAGGGGTGGTTCTGATTCAATGGCTGCTTGTTGCGAATCAGGTCTTGTTAGTCCTTAAACGGTTTTTATTTTCTGGTACAGGTAGCTTGGCTGCTATATACAGCTTATTTACTGTACTTGTCATTTTTCAGCTTGGCATTCCACCCGATCTATCGCATTTTAAACGCAACACACGGATCAATAATATTTTGGAATATATGGGCAACGATAATCTACCTGATAGCATAAAACCCGAAGTAGATCAACACAAAACAAATGAAGCGCCAGAATGCAACGAAGGCACACACACAAATCATCACGACGTAGGGAAAAGCGGAGCTGGAGTTGTAACATCAGGTGATGAACAGCAGAAGCCAAACAACGGTAACTAATGAAGTGCTAGATCCGTTTCCTGATTTCGTAAATTATGGCCTCTATTAAGTTCTGCAAGTCTTACGAGGCTTTCTCTTAAACATGGCGAACAATTTTCATTAAGGATTTTATACATTAGGATACTCTTCAACTTAGCCCGCCTAACATGTAGATTATCCCATCCTAAACCTTCCAAAAGATCACTTGATCTAATCCTATCATCATAACTTGCTCATATCTTACTACAGCTACTCTCACTATGAAATCAGTAAACCCTTTGTGTTTACTTGAAATTCTTCTTAAAACTAACATTTTTCAACCGAGTTAGGGTCGCTATTGACAGAGCTTTGGCAAATACGGACCCACGAATTGAAATATTCATGCTCACTGATTTAGTCGACACCGAAAGTCGAACATCGATGAACTCGTCTCTAGTTAACATCGAATTGCTGTCTGAAACCCTTTAGTCTAGTAGTAAAACAACCGAATCGGCAATCGGGAGACGTGGGTTTGATTCCCGTTGGGAAGTTAACATATACTTTTCTGAATATAAAAGCTTGAGAACTACAATCTACTTAACAACTGAAAGTTGCTGATTATTACCTTGCCTTTGAAAAAAGAAGTTTTGAGGTTTTCATGTTTAATATGTTTTCCAATTGTATTCATTTACAGCATCAAAAGACAACCAATCTTCTGTACCACCAACATTAACGGACATCGTGGAAATGGAACCAAAACGTGCAAATGTGCCAGGTAGTTCAGGAAACAGTTTTCATTGTTCAACATTAATATCACAATCACAAATATCACCATCATCACTGCCACCAACATCAGTCACATCAAGCAGTAACCATTCTTCCCGTGAGCCATTGTGGGGCATTTGACACTCTACCTCCTCCCTGGGGTAGGGGATTTAGTTGTAATTTAATGCCCCACAATAATGCACACAATAAATATGCAAATTAAATGGCTACACTTGGATTTGACTTGTGCATAATAAATCCATCACATAATTTGCAACTTGTTACTCATTACAGTATTCCTTTGTCTCAAACTGAATAAATCTCATGTAAACTCAGTTCCGTTTCCAATTTTCAGCTTTGAAAGGTACCCGACCTTCTGTACCACACACTTCAGATAACAATTTGAACGTAGAATCAAGATTTTCATACAAATCTGAAGATCAAGTTAGGAAGGAACAAGAACACATTTTAAACCAAATCAAACAAGAAAAAAAAGAACAGAAAAACACAGACAAAAATATTGAGGAATACCAAGCTGGTTTGGAATCATGTGATGAACAGTGGCGGTCAAAGAAGGAAGATAAATCAAGATTTAAAAATCATGTTTCGCGTGAAACGTTGCAAGTGAATACACATACTAAAGGTACATGAAACAGTCCTTATTATATCACCATCATCACTGCCACCAACATCAGTCAAATCAAGCAGTAACCATTCTCCCCTGAGCCATTGTGGGGCATTTGACACTCTACCTCCTCCCTGGGGTAGGAGATTTAGTTGTAATTTAATGCCCCACAATAATGCACACAGTAAATATGCAAATTAAATGGCTATACTAAGTTTTGAAGTTTTTCATGTTTAATATGTTTTCCAAATGTATTCATTTTCAGCATCAAAAGACAACCCACCTTCTGTACCACCAACATCAACGGACATCGTGGAAATAGAACCAAACGTTTCTGAGCATCGAAAGGACGACACCCACCTCCACTCATTTTATATTCTTCTGAGAGAAAGAATGGCAAAAAATTCTGAGAAAAATTATAGTGCAATGAGTAGTTCCATAAAATGTGTATCTCTACTCCAGGGAGAAATACTTATCCGAAACGTTACAACAGCTGTTGATGAAAGTCATGGTTTAATAAGACTCCATTCTTATTCCAAACCAGCGTATTTTTGTGACTGCCCACTTGGTGATGTGAAACACATTAGCGAAGAAGAAGCGAGATTATTACTTGCAATAAGTACAATGGGCGACAGGTTTAAGTTATTGGACAATAAGTCTCTTCTTAAAAATGGAAAGAAAATTATCCTGGGTAGTTATGTTTATGTCAAGGTTCGATCAGTGGCTGGTGGTAGTAAGCAGGAACTACGGGGTATAGTCAGGTACAAAGGGCCATTGCCAAACAAGTTTGGTACATGGTTTGGTGTTGAGTTACTGGTAAGTAGGGCAGTGAGTTAGCCAAAGCTGGTACTCACGTAACATGGAGAAAAAAAAGCTACACATCATTACACATTTAAATTATGAACTGTCTGTGCCAGTGTAGTAGTGGCAAAAGTATTAGCAAGCTTTCGTTAGTGGAGATGCAACTACCTGAAAAAATATAAGAAGAATTTCGACGTTTCAAACGAAGGCCCTCCAGACGAAGAACCTTTGCTTGAAACGTGGAAATTCTCCTCATATTTTTCAGGTAGTTGCATTCCTACCAACAAAAGCTTGTTAATAATTTAAATTACCAATTGTTTTCTTTTTCACTAGGAAGGTGTGGGGAGGGGCACAACAAATGGAATGTATAAAGGAGTGAGATTTTTCAGATGTCAAACTGATTTTGGCATCTTTGTATCATTGGAAAAATTGAGATTATGTGAAGACCAAATGGAAACAAAAAGTGAAAGTAAAACAGATACCAAAGAGGCTAATGGCACTGAAGAGAGCAACAGTGGTGTGCTTATCAAAGTCAAGAGATTTGCAGAAGATTTGTCAAACTTTGTGCTGGGAGAGCAACCACAAGAGGAAAATTTTTATTCTTCAGAAAAGCAGAATAAAAACAATGCTGGATATGAAATAAATGACAGAGTTTGGACATATGTAAATGATAAATTATATGGAGGCTGTATAAAATATATCGGTCGAGTACCAGGGGGCAGAGAAACTTACGCTGGAATCCGGTTGGTAGGTATTTCAATTCCTTGTTGGTTATGATTTTCAGGTTTTTTAAGGCATAATTTATCTCACTTTCTATATGGCCAGAATGAATATAAACATTAATTAGCTTCACTTTTGTAACTGTTACTACAAAAAGTCTTTGCATTGTAGGACCATGATGTTGGTCAGGGAAATGGAGAGTATTATGGTAAACAATTGTTTACATGCATGATGAATCATGCTCATTTCACTCCGATTATCAATGTCATCTCGCAAGATAAACTGCAAGAACTTTATGATGAACAAGAATGTGCAAATGTGCCAGGTAGTTCGGGAAACAGTTTTCATTGTTCAACATTAACCCACTGAGTCCCAATGTGTCCTGATGTGCCCTGTACTTTACTATTCTACTCCGTCTAACGCCAGACGATTTTATTCTTCAAGGGGAGGGCGCTGGCGCTTAATAACACCACCACAATCACAAATACCACCATCATCACTGCCACCAACATCAGTCAAATCAAGCAATAACCATTCTCCTCTGAGCCATTGTGGGGCATTTGACACTCTACCTCCTCCCTGGGGTAGGGGATGAAGCCTTGATAAAATATTTTTCTTCCTGGCAGCAGACTTCCCAGACCAAAAATTTCCTGCCAAGTTTTTTATAAATATTAATTTTGGTTGTAATTCAAATTAACAGGCAGTCATAGCACTGCCACATGATACAAATTTTTATGTTATGATTGTTGTATTTATGCTCTAATTGTGATGTTTGTTACTTTAATGCTGATTTTTGAAATTTCTTGAGCTTCATTCTTGATATCTTGCTTTTCCTTAAAAATTTCCTGGCAACTGCAAGAACAGGTAGTTCGGAAACAGTTTTCATTGTTCAACATTAACCGATTGAGTCGCATTGTGCCCTGATAGGCCCTGTACTTTACTATTCTACTCTCTCTAACGCCAGACGAGCGACCAGCGCTCTCCCATTGACAGGTGAAATCGTCTTCCATTAGATAGTGCACATTAGGGCATAATGCAACCTAAACGGGTTAACTAAACACTTGGGCAGATAGACTGATTAACCCATCAATTGCCAGCACTCTCCCATTAACTAGTAAAATCATCTGGCTTTAGAGAGAGACGGAGTAAAACAATAAAGTAGGATGCCATGTAACTTAATAAGTTAAGGAGCGCGTTTCAGGAAAGAGATGCGGGCGAAGTTGAATGTTTCATTTTTAATATATATCTTCAATTTATTAATTTTCAGCTTTAAGAAACAACCAACCAACTGTGCCACGAACGTCAGAGGAAATTTTGAATATGGAATCAAAATTTTCAAACCAGTCAAAGGATCAGGTTATCAAGGAACAGGAAATGATTTTACAGAAAATCAAACAAGACCAACAACAGAAAATGGCAAAGAAGAAGTCTTGATTTAAATCTTACTTAACTCCACTTAAAGACGGTGATTTTTTATTCAGAGGAAAAACTTTGTTGACAGTATGTGATCTACTGTAGTGTAGTGGGTCCAAGACAAACCAAACAGTGTTCATATTAAATAATTGCTGTTTCTGCAAACCATTACAGTTGTGCCAATAGAAGCGTTCCGAAAAATGTGGACCAGTTCATTCCCTAACTTTGAGGAGTTCGTCTGAACAATTCGTCAACAATTTGATAAGTTCCTTAAAAAGTTCCTAACTTCATGTTTCATTGACCAATCAGATTGCTCAAAAATAAAATATAAAATTTGATTGGTCAATGAAACAGAAAGTTAGGAACTTTTTAAGGAATTGTTCAGAGGTGTTCCTTCAAGTTAGGAAATGAACTGGTCAACATTTTTTGGAATGCTTCTATTGGCACGACTGTAACTATATGTATTACAATGAACAAGCTTTCGTTGGTAGGGATGTGCAACTACCTGTAAATATATCATAGTAACTCTCCTTATAAATATATTTTCAGGTAGTTACATCCCTACCAACGAAAGCTTGTTCATATTATTGGCACTACCTACACTGGTACAGATTATAAGTATTACACCATACCTTAACTGTGTTTTTTTTCTGATTGCTTTCTTTAAATCGTTCTAGTAAACTTACAAGTTGTGCATCACCAATCTAGGAACAGAAATCACTGTTTAATATTTTTGCAAATAACTTGCTTAGGAGCTATTGATAAATAGATCTTTCATTAAAGGATGACATGATTTTGCTATTGCAGACCAGACAATATCGTTTCCAGAAAGAAAATCCAGCTGTCTTCAAGCCTCAAAATAAGTACCGGTCGTTGTTTGGTAATCTTTTTCATTTTGACAAGCAAATAATGTCTCTTACCAGACAGTCACGCATGACTGGTAAGTTTTTCTAATGAAAAAATACGTTCCTGGGTGAATTTTTGTTTCCCACAATTTCGTGTTTACCGAAAAAAGCAAGAAAAGTCTCACCTGTCAATTCACTGCAAGCATTGCACCTAAAGCATACGCTCACAACTCAAATTACATTTGTCATCAAAACTTCCTGGCTCAGATATAGTGTGATATGGCAAACAATAGTTACGTTTGTCAACATATTCTTGTATAAATTGTGGTGTGACCACATTTTTTTAAAGGATAATAAGCAACAGTTTGTAATTTGTACAATAATTAATGTTAGTACACAATTTTTTTCTGTTTGTTTTTTGTACAATAATAAAATATTACAGTTGTGCCAATAGAAGCGTTCCGAAAAATGTTGACCAATTCATTTCCTACCTTGAAGGAACACCTCTGAACAATTCCTCAACAATTTGATAAGTTCCTTAAAAAGTTTCTAACTTCCTGTTTCATTGACCAATCAAATTTTATATTTTATTTTTGAGCAATATGATTGGTGAATGAAACAGGAAGTTTAAGGGACTTATCAAATTGTTGAGGAATTGTTCAGAAGTGTTCCTTCAAGTTAGGAAATGAATTGGTCAACATTTTTCGGAACACTTCTATTGGTACGACTGTAATACTAATTTTTTTCTTTGTTTTGTCTGTTTGTAAATCTCTTCTCGCAAATAAAACGGGCATTTTTTTTTCAGAATATTCAGATTTTCTGTAATCATACCTGCACAGTTCACTTAACATTTTTTTCAAATGTAACAATTATTGACAAATTGGTCTAACAGACAATAGACTTGTTAGAAATACTTTGTGAAACAAAAATTAAATCTTGGAAACTGCAATGAGATTCCTACAGAAAGATCCCACCTTTCCCCCAAGCTGTCCTTTTGAAGCCATCTGAATCAACATGCCTTCAACCATTTTTGCTTTCTCTGGTTTTACCAATGCAATACTGTTTACTAAAACATAAGAAAGTACTGGTAACTTAGTTTAAGCTCTTTATATAACATACATGGCCAAAATTGTAAAGGCCTGTCTGTTTACACTTGCAATTCTTGCTGTAATTTCTAGTGCAATTTTCTTCTTGTGATAAATGTGAAGGAGTGGATAAGTTATGAATGTTGAGATGAGGGTACATACACTAAGAACACTTGTAACTCATTCACACGTTCACATGCATCAAAAGAACATTGCACTAGACATCACAGCAAAATGTAAACAGGCCTTAATTAGGACCATATATATATACATCTGGTGACAGCTGTATGAAGGCCAGTAAGTGAAAAAGAAACTTCAATTTATAAATAGTAAAATTTAATCTGTGCTATACTAATCAATGCATAATTTTAAAAAAATCACTATCCATTGGGCAGTACTATCTGGCCTTTGTTCGACTGGCACCAGAAATTACAACAATACTAAATACCAATTACTATAAACATCATTATTTTCAGAAGTTTTACATCATTACTCATTTTTCTTAGAAAGTTCTATTTCAAGGAACCACACCAAATTTTTACATACATCTTGCTCTGGCTTGTTGGTCCAGAATTTGTGATAGCATCTGGTTCTTCATTTCAGATTCTCGTCTATAAATTCACAAAACACAATAATGTGAATATACTGTATATATGCCAAAAACAGACCAATCTACATAATTATATTAGCAACGTTTTTATGTAATTTTACTGCCCTCTCCCAGGCCTCAGAATTAGTGAAAAATCAAGGTAGCAAAGTATTAGCAACCTGAAATTCAACATATAGCACAAGTTTATCATATAAATCCGAAAATATTGCTTGATCTGCCTTTCTCTTTTGCTCTGAATTTGGATCAGAAAAATATAATTGCAGGTCGGCAACTTTTGGCCTAACATGACAATAGGTTGACAATCAGGTGGACAAGGCTGGCCCTCCAGATCCCAAAATAACCCAGGGTGCATTTTAAGTGGCCTACGCCGAAGATCTTCGGCGTGAGTGCCGAAGATCTTCGGCGTGAGTTTGGCAAATTACAATACTACAGTATCTATAGTTAATATTGGTGTATCTTCGGCGTAGACTTTGCATGGAATGCACCCTGGAAAATGACCAAAGTGTGCTGTGGATTAATCACTTGGGCTTTATATAGGCTGACAATTCCCAGTCTGGCATATTAGGGCCATTTATACGGGACAAAATAAGTCGCGACTTACATAAGACACGTCTTATATAAGCGGAGTTATCGCATAAATGGTTCTCTATGGCTTTATTCTTATTTACTTGCAAAAGCTATAATGTTGTTTCGGTTGTTTTTGTTTTAATATGCAAGGCTAATAATTTTACGTTGTTTCAAGTTTCGGGCATGTGTAAGTTAGAATTTTTGTCTAAAATTTCTTATTTAAGACGTGACTTAAATAAGAACAGCTAAAAGTCCTGTTCTTATTTAAGTTGCGTCTTATCCAAGACGGGTCTTACATAAGAATTTTGTGCCTTTTATACGACAAACTCGCGTCTTATTTAAGTCGCGTCTTATGTAAGTCGTGTCTTATTTTGTCCCGTATAAATGGCCCTATTGTCATACTTCACAGTTCACCATACCCAAAATAATGTAATCACACTATAGTGCATTTTTGATGGTGTGTGTAATCAGAGATTATTCCAGGACTGCAAAGGACATATGCCATCAAAAGACACCATTCAAAAGAACAGAAAAACTCACCATCATTTGTGGTATATAAACTACCATGCATGGACATAGTATATAAACTACTACTACCATGGTATATAAACTACCACTACCATGGTATACAAAGTCCATGGTATAGAAACTACCATGGTATATAAACTCCATGGTATAGAAACTACCATGGTATATAAACTCCATGGTATAGAAACTACCATGGTATATAAACTCCATGGTATAGAAACTACCATGGTATATAAATGGTATACAAAATCTCCTGCAGAAAACGACAGATTTCTTGCCAACTGGACCCACCTCTTCATCTCCTCCTGTTGTTCACGATGTTGTGAGGCCTCACCACCGCCCTAAAACATAAAAAAAACTTAATCAAACTATCCTACTACAACAAAACATTTGCTTCAAAACCATACAAAGTCATTCTCACCATTTGCTGCTGTAATTCAGCCATTCTTTTAGCTCTGATCGCTTCAAGCTCGTCGTCCGCCATCTTGTCTTCTTGAAACTCGCTAGCCAACCGACATCCTGTCGTATTTTCAGTATTTGTCGCGTATTTTTAACATTTAGCGCGTCAAATAACCACCTTGTGGTAAATCTCCAAAAATTACCGTGGAAATTAGGACGACTGATCTCAAAATTTACTTGGAGTGCAAATTTTATTTGATGGACTATTAATATTTTAAAGTAAAGTTTATACTTTAGACTAGTGTAATATTTGTATGTAATTTACAAGTTTAAAATACATTAGATATAAATTATTAAGGCAATGTTAGACGGGACAACTTGTAATGCAAATGAGGTTGCACAAATTTTAATTGGTTCTCAGTTCTGTAACAATTTGCAATCGCGAGTTTAATATCATTAAAAGTTGTCCTGTGTATCAAGGCTGTTCAATCCTACAAAGAACATAGTTTACTTATGGTAACTACATGACCATAGGCAGCTGAAGGTTGGTTTGGTTCAGAGGTCTAAACAAACTCTGGGGCGGTCCAGGGCCATGTTCCACAGACGATTTTGAAATCTGGAATTTCCTTATGACATGTAGAAACCAGGTCATTTTATACATTTTGCATTTCAGGCATCAAAGAAACTGACATTAAGTTCTCCATTGTGATATTTTCTTTTGGGAGAGGGGCTCAGCCCAGTCAATTGTACTTGGGGCTATAGCCCCTCCCAAGTTGTCCACTTATGTACATTACCACAAGTCAGTCTACACTGTACATAATTATATATCAAAAGTATACACCTTTTTGACAAAGGATTTAATATACTTGTGAGCTGTTCATTTGATCAGCCTTGCTTTTTATTTGTAGTGTAGTTTATCTGCATAGAAATTGTTACCTATTGGCCACAAACTACATTTCTGGGAAGACTGAGCAAATATCTACAACAATTGTTAAATTACTCTTCTAAAATCAGTTGTCTTCTGTGCGCTTTCTTTTTCTTTGATTAATGACAGTTTTCGAAGAGGTTAATTTTGATATCACACCTTGTTTCCATTGTTCAAACTCCCTCAAACCTTCTTGAGAGAACGCAAAAACATTGTGTTCATCATGATCAAGTTTCGGAAGCAATGTCTGCGATTCTTTACTGCCATCCAATTTGTTCAAAGATAGATCCATAAGTCTTCTCATTCGCTTCATGTATGTCTGAAATTATTATAATTTATAAATCTAAGAATCATACTGGTAGAAACATTGTCTGCTGTCATGTGAAAGTCAGAACACTGTGATACAAGCAGATATATAACCACAGGATACTAAAATTTGGTTTTGAATATCACAAAATTTCAAACATTAGGATCACGCTAAATGTCTCTGCTGGACTCAATAGCTTTGAATACTACGAGTCTGTCTTCTTGAAAATAATTTCCTCGGTGGTCTAGTTGTTGACTATCGAGTCTGTTGTTGTTATTGTAATTTATAACAATGACAGACATGTACATATATTTACTTTGATGGTTCAGGGATAAATTTATGGTAACCAGTATCCAGAAGTAGGATACTGGATTTCAGACCCTGATAACAGACATCAACTGATCTGCATTGAGGCGGGAATCAAACAAGTCTGTGATGTTAGGATGATTTCTACTTAACGAGGTAGTGGTACCCTAAATTTCATACATACCATCATTAGAGTCTCGGCAATCCTTGGATTTTCTGCATTGCCAAACTCAAGTAGCTTGCCCCCAACAGAATAAAAATATGGGCCAAGTTTGTTGAGATCAACTGCCGTAGCATCAGCCTCGAGGATCTGTCTGTATGCCTCACGATAAACTTTTGGTAACTCTACAGAGATAATCTTTCTTTGCCTTGCACAGAGCTCCTTGGCTAGCCAAAATGGTAACTCCATTTTTGTGGCTGGTTCAATGTGTTCACTGTCCGACCCGTGGTCAAGAAATCCAAGATCCTTAACTTGTGTTTCAAATGTACATGGTATCTTTTCTTGACAAGCAAGGATGTCATCCAGTTCAAAATAATCCCAGCCGCTTGGTCGGACTTGTAGCGAACCATAGAGTGAATCGTCTGCCATTTTATATATTTTGACTTTTTAATGATAAACCTTTATGTTAAAATATAGACGATATAACAAGGCTTTCACAATAATGTACCTTACTTCATCATCTTTGACGCTTTAAGCTTTCTATGCAGCTTTTTGAGGTGTTTTCATAGTGTTTTTGATCTTGAAAAATTTACAAATTTGTTCATAAATTCTGAAGTTTGAAACTTCGAAATTAAATATGGCGCTCATTTCATTGCATAGGTGACCCAAATCACAGAGCCCAAATGTTGTGATTAGCATAAATCCAGGCTTAACACTAATCTCTGTAACCACTGTTCAGTCTTGATTAGGGTTAATCCCAGGTTTAGCATTAATCCACTGATTTTTTAGGTATGGTGTGCTTGTTTTAACAATTTATTTTAATTAAACAATTCAAAAACTTATTTTAAAAGTAAATGTACATTTTTGACACAATGGACAATATAAAATGCACTAGTATAAACTCATATTACAATACAAATTTCTTCTCATATTACATACAATATATATCATATATAATACATGCTGTACATACAAAATATAAACCTTAAACATCTCTTTAACTCTCTCTTTAATACGGACACCTCTTCGTTACAAGCAATGTCGTATGTCACGACAAAATCTTCAAATATGTACGTTAAAAACCTCCGTAAATCATAATACGGATCCGTAAATACATAAAAACATAACACGTCAATCGCCTAATTACGGACTCTTTGCTCATTGCCTTCAGTGTCTGTATTAGAGAGCTTCGCCGTTCACTTTCTTCGAGTTTTCTTTTCATTCTCATCACTCTTCCATCATTTAAGCTCTACAACCATAGACTTCCACACGCATACATATTCCTTCATAGTATTTGATTGGATGAAACCTCACATAACGTCCGAGGACAGTTTTGTCTAAAATGTTTAATACTGGTGAACCATGGTCGCAATTGCCTTTCAATTCCTGTTGGATAAGAATGAAAATTGATCAGAGTTTGTTGAAAATCGATAACATGATACTGATGTTATATGTTTTATAATGCTATTATCATGTTGTAAAACTGTTATAACAATGTTCTAAAGATGTTTTCAAGGTGGTACACTGGTTACTGCAAGTGTTTTTCATGTGTGTGACCGTGGTTTGATCGCTGGCAGAGGTCTGACTATAATTTCACCTCAGTTGCATGTAAGAAAAGTGCCTCTAGTTTGTCTTCTCCATTAACATATACTAGGTTTTCTCCGGGCCCGGGTAAATCCGGTTTCCTCCTGAAGTAACACTGGGAAAATTATGGCCTTAATCGGACTTGTAGGAAGAACATGTACTTTTGAGCTGATAGAGTTCTAAAGAGAGTCTAGTTTTCATTAGTTTCTTGCCGTTAATAATAAGCAATTCAGCTCACCTTTACACGCCCATCTTCCTGATAATATTCCCATCTCTTATCATCTTTGCTAAATGATAATTTGTACGTCTTTACGTGTTCGTAATAACGGAATCTTCCTGCAATGAAGTACATAATTTATTATCGTCACATTCTTAAGAAATCAGTTAAGAGAACATGGAGAGAACGGCCTCTTTTACGAGAAACAGGCGGGAATCTATACAAAATCGTATTTCAAATGATAAAAAATTAAATTTAGTTGGACCTTGAGTAGCCACGGCTGTAATTTTCCTTTTTCTTCCCAAATCAACCTTCAACCATTCTCCTTGCTTCGCAGGATATTCTGAGCACCAAGAGCCGATGCGAAAGTTCGTGAAATCATCCTCCATGTACAATCTTGCGTTGTCTGCACTCGCATTCCATTCTCCTAGAGGATTATTTGAAAAGACGACGTAACCTCAAGTGGTCCTAAGTGTATCGAAATTCGCAAGCTTCATATATATTCAGAGCTGTGATGGCTAGCCAGTCTCACAGACCCAAATACAAGCACACACACGCTATGATTTTCGTCAGCCGATTGATGTCACATTTACATGCATTGTTTCTAACGAAGCCAATATTGCAGACGCGAAAGTCTACTCAAATAATGAGCCTACAACACACAACATGCACTGAAGTCATAAATTGCTAACATGCACCTAAGCTAACTACATTACTGTAAACCCCGGGCAAAGAGAATGAGATTCGATGAGATTTGGCAGTTACGAATTGTTACAGGCGACATTTCAAGCTCTAGATTAACAAAAGAAAGGTTTGAACTAACTTACAAATCCTTCAAAACATAGAATTTACCTATAAAAATTCCTACTGTGACCACAGAAACTTTGACATTTATAAACTGGTCTTTATAGCGGTGGTGTAGGTAGTTCATCTTCGTCGTATATGACAGAGAACATAAAAAGACTGCAAAACATTTCAAAGTGAAATACCTATCGTATAAATAGACGAAGCAGTAAATCTGTAATCTGGAATTCTCCGATCCCAGCCGAGACCAAATGGCTGCGAACAAGTTCCTAAGAAATACAGAAACCGAATATAAATTCATACAGACGAATACAACACAGTGTATTGCAGCATTAATTAATGCGTTTCAGTAAAAGCAAAAATGAGTTTTTTCATTGCTATATATGCTTACCTTCAGGTTTAATTTGTTGTCTGTCACACGTGCCTTTGATTTTACAACTGATGAGACAATTCCTTCTTACCCAGGGGTCTGATTTACAACGACCAACCCTTGCCCAGAGAGGACAGGTTTCACTTTTATCTGAACATCTTGTACCTTATGGGGGATAATAAACTAGCATGAGAAGCTAAGCAGGTGGTTGAATGTGATGAGTTTTTTACTCTGTCTAATGCCAGACGATTTCACCCTTGAAATAAGGGATGCTCCGGAGAAGTCATGGATGACAGGTTTCAGGATCATGAAGAAACTTCACACATTATAATGGCGATCAATACCGAATACGAGGGTCTCCCTTGGGTTTCTAGGAAACAAGGCAATAAGGGAATACGGTATATTTTGGCATTGGGAACACGGGAATACAGACCCCCGGGAAACCCTCAGAAATAATCTGTCAAGACATGCCTAATACAGTATTTTCCTGAAAGTTCGTCTAATGCTATATTTACACACAAATATGGACGTATGATCTGTCTGTTTGTCGGACCTATACACAGGTGAATTATCAGACCAATTATCTTTTCTTTACTTAAGTCCGTCCACACGTACAGTCCATCTGCAGTACAGACCCGACCAACATTTCTATCAATTCCCCACCTATCGCTCTTCCATCATATTCTTCATCGCCTTCATTCCCAGGCAGGTATTTTTTCACTCTCTTCTTAGTATCGTTCACCACCACAATTTTACGTTTCTGTTTTGAACTGTCTCCTTTCGCTTTAATTCGCGCTGGTAAGGCTAGATGAACAAGAAGAATAACCCTTTATTTATCCAGTGTTACCACAGGAGGAAATTGGGGTAGTTGACGAAAACACGTGGTGTTTGGTAGAGTCAAACTGGAAGCACTCTTCTCACATGTGAGTGAGACAAGATACAATCAGAAAACTGCAGGAACAAACCCTGTCACGAAGCAGTGAAAATAAGCATGCACTGGGAAGGAGGAGGGGGGGAAGAGGAAGGTTTCTTCATGAATCATGTTTTTTACGATTCGGTTATGTGTTTGTGTTGAAACTTGTCATTTTTTTAATATATTTTTTCTGCCGCCTTCCTGGATATATGGATTTTTCAAATTTTTGCATGTATGGATTTTTCCCCCCCCCCCCCCCCCTCGCATGCACGTTTCTAATGGTCATATTTTCTACGAATTGTTCCTACCTTTTCTACAGACCTCACAACTGACTTTGCAATATTTTAACATGTAAGCCGCATGTGAGCGACAGTATTGCTTCTTTGCCCAGTCTGCACACTTCGAGTTCTCGTCTTCGCAAGGTTTGCCTGAAAGATAATGATTGAGACTCTGTTCATATGAGACGAGACAGAGTCGGAAATCTATTTTGCGATATCGATTCAGAACCAACACACAATGGGTTATACTGTATGTTCTATTTACAACATGAGCCGCCGTGTTCTATCGGATATACAAACTCGACTAGGGAGAACGCGAAAGTTTGTATATCCGATACAACACGGACATGAATTTTGTAAATGGCTTGTGAAACGTCTTGATGAGAACATTCGCATTCTTCAATGATATTTGGTGAGAAAATTGAACTTAAAGTTTATGTAAATCAGCATGATTTTGTATCAGATATACAAACTCCTTCACGGTCATGATTTCACAAAGTAGTACATACACACCTTTCGTGCACGAGCCACAAGCTTTTTGACAAGCTTTAAGGTAGTAATTTGGTTTTTTCTGACATTTTCCTTCTCTTGCTCTTGCCAAGCATTTCGGAGCATCGTTCTGACAACTGTAATCTAACAAATACATAAATAATCTGTGAGTCTCACTCAGCACTATCGTGTAGCAGGTGGCGGATAACCAGTGGTTATTAGAGTGAGAATTATTTTTTTTCATTATATGTAGTAATCTTGTATTTGGAGGTAAATAAATAGAACTGAGAGATGTAGTGGAGGGGTCTGTATTCGTTTGAAACGTTTTCCTCCCCCAAGCTTACATCTTCCCTTGTTCCTATGATTTTTTTGCTTTGCTCACTTGTTCCCATTGAACATATGTCTTGTTCCCTAGAAACCCCTGGGGGACACTTACCACCTCCCGCCCTTTACTAAACCCCCACCAATAGCCAGGGGGGAATCTCACCAGAGGGTAATGTAATGTTCATTGATAGGAACGAAGCTTTCTCCTTTGGCGAGCCAATCACATATTTCACGGAGACATCATCTCTTCCTTTGTAACCGACGATACATATGGAGCTACCACGAGCAATGTAGTTTGGTAGTTTTATCCCAATATCCTTCAGAGCCAATCTCGCTTCTCTCAAGTGGGAGAATGAAGGAACTTTACTTACGATTAAGAAGTAATTCCTACAGAAAAAGATAAAGATTGAAGATGGAAAGTTTTCATTAATGTGACTGAACGGCCAGTCCAACCCACTATTACCGTCTGACGCATAAATTTCATACCTTCGGGCAATTGATTTGATGTAATTTGAGAACAGCTCTCCTGCTCGTTTGGTTGTGATACTAAGGGCGATAGAATGCGTTCGTTTTCCTAACGAAATAAAATATAAATAAAGTTATCTTTTTAACTTTGATAAGGGATGCTGTTAGATGCTCTAACTGTTTACAACTGACAGAGCTATTTAGCATAAGTTAAGTTAGTTAGTTTGACCTTCTGAAGTGACCCTGGACCAATAAGGGATGGCCCCATTGCATGCTCCACTGCTAGAAAGAACAGTTTGAAACTGATACAGCTCCCCTGTACTTACCAGATAAATAATTAAACACAATGATATTCATTCCAAATTTATTTCGTGTCATTTCTTTTCCATTCACCATAATACTGGCAGTTCTATCACGACTGTTGGTCACTAACCATCCGGGGCTCATCAATGAAACTTCAACAGCTAGGATTATAATAACACTGTAAATTGTGATGTTGGTAGTATTTTACATCTCTGTGACCTGGGTTACATTCATGGCTACTCCAGCTTCCTCCTGTAGTTTGTAACACTGGACAAATCCGCGAATAAAGCAAGGCACTTACTGAATACTGGACCACTATAAAGAACAACTCAGAACCGCTAAAGTGATAGAGGTCTCCACACGTTTTCTGAATTTCAATTTAACATAATTACCTTCAACTACAATTTCTACCGGTGTTTTATTCTTTTCTTCCATTTTTCTCTTCATACCATCTGCAAGTTATAATACAAAATAGTACTTGTACAATATTTTCTCATAGTTCAATGTGTACATAGAAATTATGGTCCAAACCTTTGTCCAATTCCTCCGTCTTGTTGCTACTTTTGTTGTTTGTTTCAACTGGTAAAAGAAGATAGATGTTAGACGGTTTTCAACTTGCAAGTTCATCACAACACACACGCAAAAATCTCATAACTTGCAACAGGCTTGGAGCAAGCTTGTCAACAAGTTGCAACAATGCTGTTATTTTATCATTCAAGTTGCTACAAGGTTGTCATTCACAACTTGTTGACAAATTATTGAATTGCAGGATGATAACAAGTTGCTGGAACAAGTCTGTTGAGCTCAGTAACTTTGTAGCAGATTGTCAACAAGTCGTTGATAACTATTCAACAAACAGGCTAGGAAAAAGCAGTGCGAACATATCCTGTTGACAAGTTGTTGGAACAGCATTGCTATAACTTGTGCGTTTTTACGTGACGAGTTTTACTCCTCCGTTACATGGAGAGTTCTTGGAGGGAAACTGTATTTAATAAAATATTCTACATACCGTAGGGACAATTATACATTTCGTGAGTCTTGCGTACATCCAGGTCGGTAATATAACTGTATGGCGTGTGTTCCTCTGTTGAGTTCTTGTCCCTGATTGCAATGGAATTCAACGAATCGTTTTTTGCAAATGCCACGAACTTGTAATGCATGATACTGGAGTAATCGTACGGCAGCTCAGTGTCCATATGGTCTTCTTGTGGACGTATGTAAAACTGTTTCAACATTGCTGGAAATAGGTACAAAATAATGTTAGCATGTTATTCCTCCAGGTATACACATTAAAAATCTCACGACTTGTCAAGGTTTCCTCCTGTAGTAACACGATATGTTCCTTACTGAACCTCTAGGGAAAACAGTTTAGAACTGATAGAGTTATCCAGTATAACTAAAGTTAGTTTAGGTTTCCTTCTGTAGTAACACTGGATCAATAAGAGGTGACCCTTACTGGACCTCTAGGGAGAACCAGAGTTCGTACAGGTCAGGAAGAGTTAAATTCAAGGACTTTTCAAGGACATTCAAGGCCATGTATCAGCAAATTCAAGGACTAAATACTGAAGAAGGCGTTAGAAATCAGCAAAATCTGACGTCGAATTGTTCAAAACGTAACTACTTTATAATGAGGTCAGATATGAACATGCAAAATCAGTTCAACAAAATGTCCGTCTTGAATGTCACACAATTTCAGAAAATATCCAAAAACTAAAGCAAGAAGAATTCAAGGACATTCAAGTACTTCTTTACAAATTCAAGGACGTTCAAGGCCTTGAATTTTTGTTTTCAAATTCAAGGACATTCAAGGACTTTCAAGTTTTGTACGAACCCTGGAGAACAGTTTAGAACTGATAGAGCTATCCAGCATAAATAAAGTTAGTTTAGTTTGATTTAAACTCTTCAAATATTCATATTTTCTCACAATTCATAACATTATCCCAAAGAATCTCAACAAATTCATCTCTATCAGCCCGTTGATGTTCATGGAAGAATCCAATCACGTGACCCAGTTCATGCATCATGACGAATTTATATTCGCAACCGTCGCCCACTGAGAGAAAAGTCACTCGTCGTTTGTAGCCAACCTGACCCCAGCATCTGGAAATGAGATATAATTTACACTACACAACTTTTGCCTACAACTGTCGCATGCAATCTGCTTGTGATGTGTACAACTCAAGTTGTAAACAGGTTGCATGCGACAGTTTTAGGAAAAAGTTGTGTATGTAGTTTACATGTTATTTTATTGACTTCTGTTCTTACCCTTTTTTTCTTCGTATGAGCAAGTATGCTTGTTGATTCGTTCGTTTTACAAATCTAATGCATGTTTTCTTCTCCCAAGCAACCATTGCTGCTTTTATGATACTTTTTGCACCAACAACGTTTGCTAAAGAGAGGAAGAGAATCCAAATTTTATTCATTGACGTGATAGAACAGTTACCTTCGAGTTTGATGCAACATAGTCTTTCGAGACATGGTCTGGAAACTCAGTAAACTTCAAAGCGGTTATAATGAGCTGGGATTTTATGTTGAGCCGTACCTTACACTGTGCACATCCTTTGTTTTAGGTTTATTAATATTTAAATAGCATTGTTGAATGACTGAACTGAAACGTTGCTATTGGATGATTCGTTCATTATACTGAAATACAATGTGTTCATTGACCGTGCACCGTGCACAAAACTGCATAAACGCGAACAAAAAGATAGAACAAAGACTTTAGCGGAGTTTCCAAACCATGTTTTGAAAGACTATGGATGCAATAACTCATCATCGCCTTGTGTCTGTAGACTACAACACGGGCGCTCATAAAATCTTACCAATACTGCAATCAATCACGTAAGGTATTGTAGCATTAGGCCAGGGATGTCTTCGAGCTAAAAGAAAAATATATAATGCTTACCTACTATACAGGGAAGACTCTGAAGGATTTTACTAGGAATTTGTCCCTTCATTTCTTTCTCAGGTGATAAGGAGAAAAAAGTGGAGGCGCCCGCCAGCGACTTTGTTTCGCCGAAAGCCCTGGTTTTCTTCGGCTGGTTTCTGCAGTTTCTTTCTCTTCTAACAACACTGAACTATTGAACGAACTGATGGAGTTCATTCAAACATAAAAATGTCATCATTTACCTAAGTATTGGGTTTTTCTTGCCGATACTTGAAACTCGTTGTTTGATGAAAACCCGTAGATGAAAAACAACAATGCAAGAACTACAATAAAAGAAAGATACTGAATGTTGAGTAACTTGCGTTCATGCAATAAGAAAGGCGTATTTCAACCCCGAACGCGGTTTTACAAAAACGGAGATTTCTATTAAACTCATTCCTAGATCCTAACGTACAAATTATTTCATTATTTTGGGTTCTAACAAGTCTTCATCCCTGCAAAACCGCTCTATGAAACTCTATGACATTTTGAAGTTTCGAGCGAAAGCTCTTTGTTTGGAAGTTAACCATAACAAATTTTACGTGACTATCATATGACCATCATATGACCATGCATAGGAAGAAATACGAGGGTGATGTTGCCAATTGGCAATGAAAACATTGGCAAGAACGTCAAAATTACGATTACGATGCTATTTATGAATTTTATTAACAAGATTAATATTATGTGCAATCAAGTTGTTGACAGAAGTATAATACTTATGAAGTATTTGTCTACGTATATTTATGATTTATTATTGCAAAGTTTTCCATCTTCATCAGTGCTAATAATATATCAGTGATGAAGATCCAGAAGTATGGAACGACAAATTTGAATAAAATAAACATACGATGCCATCGCGATGCAAAACTACAAAGAACTTAATTGTCTGACAACATTAGTCATTAACGCGTATCAAATATCCATATTAATGAATTAATAACAGATCTTTACAGAAAATTGATATATAATGGTTGTTGCATGTAGGTACTATTTAAAAGCAATATATTTTGGTTGACAGAATAGAAAAAATTCTGTAGAATTAAGAGTTAGGAATCGTAACATACCGTAACGCGTCATATTCTAATGAGCTTTTAAAAAATCATGCATGTGGCGTATTAAATTAATATTTTTTGGTTTGATCACTTTGATGTATTTTAATCATAACATTTTTGCAAATTATGCTAATTCAAAGACTCGCAAGCTGGCTGCTAGTACTTTTATCCAATCATAATGCTCGACAGTTTATTGTAATTAGATGCAAGTTCTCGCTGCGAGTTTAACTGCTGCACTGTGCGCGGGACGACGATCTCACCGTGACAACATTTTGTTTTTTATCTGTCGACGAGCAGTTCGTCTCCATAGACGGCCGTTGATTAAATTATGTCAGTGACCTTCGACAAATGGATACAAATGCTGGTAACAAAATATGTTCAGTGCGCAAATATTGACCAAATATCTGATACAGTACAGTTACTATGGGTATATAACATTTGCAATTACTATTCACAAACGATTTTACAAAAATTCCTTCTATATTCTATCTCCGGTCGGCAAAGGTCGATGAAAGGGCATATTTAAAAGCAGATTTAATATCAAAACAAGGCGTATCAATGCCTTATTTGTGACGGAGCTTAATTACAATATTAGTGTTACGCCGGGTGTTTTATACACCAAGTTGAGACGAAATTTCAACGAGCACAGAGTTGGCAAAATTTGTCGCCAGAGCTACGGTAATACCTTAAATTATCTTTAACGACTTTAAGTACTGCTCTTCAAGAAATAAAGTATCACTCAATGTTCAGCTGAATATTTACAATTATAACAAAGAAATAATCATTCTTACCTCGTGTTAGTCCTGGCGATTCTCTACACACGAGCGCCATCACAACAGATAGAGCGAAGTTGACCTGACTGTTCCAATGTTATTCGCTATAATAGTGCACTGGGCGAATCACTGCGGCTTATAAAAGGCACTAAAACACACGGTTGTTGACAGAAGACTGAAGCACAATGCAACATTAGCAGCTAACAGTTAAGCCCTGAAGCGATATATCCGGGTAACTGAACTGCGGTTATTATGCAGATCATGAGTCACCAAATTTCGAAAGTCGATCAGTATGTTAGGATGTGTTGAGTACACTTACTTATATGAGTCAGATGCTGGAGAGCAAATCAAAGTTTGAAAGCGTGGTTTTGACGATCAGAAAAAGGATAATATTTTTGTGATAGACAGTGGCGAGGCCACAGGGTGGGGGGATGTGAGGTCTGGATCTGCCCCCTCCCCTTACTTTTCTTGAGGTTTTTCTATGACAAGTGCACTTGTTCAAAAGCTATCTCATATATAGTTACATCTCATAGTTCAGTAATATTCAAAATATATCCACTGAAGGTATCTGACTCACTGATCTGACTTGGTCCCCTCCCCACCCCCACTCAGTTAAAACTGGTCTCGCCGCGGCTGATAGACTAAAAATGGAGAGGATATACAGCGAAAACGTTTGGGAGAAGGTATACTTCACCCTCGTTTAAATATTCAACTGCATGCTGTCACGATGCTGTTGCCTTTGAAGTTTTTTCAAGGTCAAATGTAAACTACCTTGACAACCCGCAGCTGGGGGTGAGCGAAGGTAATACCCTGGGTACGATAACTTGATGCATGAACGCTAAGCGTATCTATTTTTTGATGATGTGACCAACAACACACCCTTCCGGAGAGTACGTCACCTTGGCAATAGAGCCTCTTTTTCGTGATTGAGACTAAACGTCACATACATGAAAACGAGGGCATATAGCCAGTGACGTATTTTTGGGAAGGGTGTACTGCCGACCGCATACAATCATCTGGCATGACAAATTGACACAAGGATGTTGTTATGTCACAGTTTTTGGTACTTTCTTTATGCTTTATTGCTCCACTAAAACTGTCGCATGCAACCTGCTTACAACTTGAGTTGTACTGTGTAAATCAAGCACTCAACTCACTTATGACAACGCAGGTGAGTTGTGTGCTTGATTCACACAGTACAACTCGAGTTGTAAGTTGCATGCGACAGTTTTAGGTAAAATTTGTGCAGTGTAAATCGGCCTATGGACTTCGGAGAATGGCTTCGTAGACTTCGGAGAATGGCTTCACTTGGCAATAATCCAGATGACATTGGCTTCTATTATACTACAGTCTATATAGTCATTCTTGGCACAAGAGGCGTCAGACACTTTAAGAGTTGTTTTTCAAGGAAGTGCTTTTTGTAATTTCCTTGTCTAAAAAGTAAAAATCATAGGCATGGCCAAATTGAATTGGCCATTTCCTATATTACGTTCAAGTGGCCAAACACTAAATTATCGATGACATGTGGGTATGTTAGGCTGAGCAAGAGCGCTCCGTACTACGGATCTTAATATTCTACGTTTTAAACGGACCACAGTCTCGCAGACATTCACTGAAGAAGCAATGTTATTTTGTTTATTTCAATTTAACAAATATTCATAGATTAAAATACTACGAAACTAATATATTTGAATTACTAAAACTAAGAGGAATTTTATGTTAATAAAATTATCTTTCTATATCCAACTTGTACAGAGACACATTTAATCAAAAGTCACCTGTATAGCGATGAGGAATAAAAGGTAGAAAAACAAGGTGGAGGTAGTATAAAATGTCTGCTATTTTCATTGGATACAGAAAGACTTAAATATACATATTTTAAGAATACTGTTGTGTACAAGATCGTTTCTATTATCCAGAGATCACTCCCACCCCCCACCCCTGTTGCAAGTTTCTGCAAGACTTTTTTTCTTTTAGGCTATAAGGGACCAGCCCGGTTTGCAACACAGTGCAAGGTTTTGCAGGAGGGGAGAGGAGTGGGGAGGGGGGGGGGGTGAGGTGAAACTATGGGTGAAACACTGGAAAATTTGAAACATTCTATACTTTGCTGTTTTAGGTTTTCTTGAAAATTTGCACTTTTCTTGGAAAACTTTGAAAATTGAATTTCTAACTTGTTCTATGACCATGTAACTGATTTTATTTTCTATAAATTTCCTGAGTATGGAATTGTGAAAGGCAGAACACATAAAAACGTCCCTGTACACTCCAGATCTAGTACAATACATTTGCAAGACAGAAAGCTATGAATTGATTACGACGAAAAATCCAGTTTTCGCAGAAAAGAATTATTTAAAATAAATACAAGATAAAATCTCGCGTATTCGTACATAAAATCAACCATAATTGCTAATAATACTAAATATATCTTTGCACAATTAAAAGCGTTTGTTTGTACATCGCTAAGTAGCATACTAAAATAGTTCTACAAAATTAATTGTTATTGCTACCGAGTACTGTACAAGGTTTTACTTTTCTGATCAAAACCCTGGGCCTGTTTAAATGTTTAAAATCTCAAACGAGGCCGCTTAATTTAATCGATATTAAAAGGGTAAGGTTTTAAAGATGCGGTACAGTCCGTATGTAAACAAAGGCTTTGTTTACATTTCAGTATCCAAAATATTGAATTTTATTCGACAACTATTTATATTTTCATGATTCTAGAGTATAATAAAGTATCAAGGCACAACAATCAAGCTTTGCAAGAACATAAAATGAAATAAAAACCTAAATAAACTGTTTGTAAATAAAAAGAGGGCTCCTTTGTGCACATGCGCAGATCGGACTGTACAGCATCTTTAATTGAAAGAGAAGTCATTTGGGAAATTTTAATTCGTCGTCTGAGCGTTCTCGTCCTAACGTTCTCGTTTCAAAACTTTTGGTGGGTTTCATCAGACATGTGCAACAGATGACAATCAACTGGCACGGTTCTCAGAGTGAGAAAATATATGGAAAATATTTCAAAATAAATATTGTCATGCTCCTGTAAGACAAAAGTATCAATGCACCCTTCGGGTAAGTAACGTCACATTGGCTATAGAGCCTCATTTCCATGGACATTAGGACTCCCAAACATCCCAATCAAGTAAACGAGGCTCTATGGTCAAAGTGACATACTTTCCAGAAAGGTTTACTAACAATTGACCACCATAATCATCTGCTGCCCGACTAAGGCATATTTTAACATATTTAGTGTGTGTGTGGGGGGCTGGGGAGGGCACTAGTTAGTGGTTCAGACTGGGCCCTAACCTTACCCTGAGTGACCTAAATCTTAAGCTCTCATTGAGGATGAGAGTTGCAACTCTTTTGTCATGAGCGGTAATATCCAGTCAATTTTCATATAACTCTTGTTCTCATTTGACCGGGGGGCATGAGAGTTGAGAAAACTCTCATGAAAACTCTCACTTCTCAACTCTTGTTTGACCAGGCCTTTACTATGGGGAGCCCAGTCTTGATTTTGCCCCCCCCCCCCCTGTAAATCTATTAAAATATGCACTGTGCCCGGCCATAAGTGCCACTGAAACCCACCAATTTTGATCATTTTTACCACACGTTCAATAGAACTCCACCATTTGACCATAAAACGGTCGTTTACCACTGCTGAGGTCGACGATAGTTTGATATATCAAGCAATATTTTTAATACAAACCACATCGCATCAGATTCTTTGCAATAATAGTGTCTGTAACCGCGTTGAATACAACGTCAATGTTTTTAGTATCTGTCGCACATGTTCTGTGAACGTAGATCTCTTTTCGATCGTTCAGATTCTTATTTTCAAAATTTTTCTGAATGAAATTACATGCGTCTTCGAAGCTATGATCACCTGCAAAATTATGGAATATATTAATTAATGTATTGTTGACATTTTATTCTGTCTAACGGCAAACAATTTTACATGTTGCTGGAAGTGTTATTTTCCGCTGGCTGAGGCACGAAAGAAACGGAAAATGTTTTCTCTCACACACTGCTGGGGGCCTGATGAAATCAGGGTGTTACAGGGTGGTGCAGGTTATATGAGCATATTTTTGTTGTCGCTCACTGTAGCTTGACAGTATACCACCCACCCAACCCATTCAGTTTTATAGTAGTGATTAGGGGAAAAGTATGGCTTTGGATGTGTATATGGTACTTCTTATAGTTATTATGTAGCGAGCAATTGTATGGTAGGAATAAATGTCAAGCTTGCGGCTGACGCTGCAGCAGCTCCCAGTGGTGTGTGAGAAAGAGGCTTCTCTTGAAGAAAATATAAGTATGAGGGTGAAAATCCCAAATCTGGTAAACGCTATTCCATGTGTTAATTTGCAACAGTGTAATGTAACAATTATGGTACTGTATCAACAAGTTGTATTAATACAAAGCTGGTTTACACTATCAAAGTTTCTGTGATCACAGTAGGAATTTTGCATAAGTAAATTTTAAGTTTTGAAGGATTTGTAAGAAATGTTTGAGGAAACTTACTCTTATCTGTGTTAACACAGAAACTTGTGATAGTGTAAACCAGGTTTTAAATGTTCTCCTTAAATTAGTAAACGGTTCACTCACCAGTGTAATCTTTAAAACATTCTGTAATTGGCGAGAAAATTATCTTCTTTTCAAACAAATCTTTCTTGTTCAAGAAAAGAATCATCGACGTATTCGCAAAGAAATCATTGTTTACAATCGAATCGAAGAGGTTAAGGCTTTCTGTCATACGGTTCTAGTGGCAAAAATGTAATAAAAAAAATTTTTCATTCAAGTTTCCATAAAACTAATCAACTACTCTGAAGCTTTATGGAGTACTAATTTGCTATCTTGATTAACCAGTTGATAACTTGATTAACCAGTTTGCTAAATTGATTAAGTCAATTTAATAACTTGCTATAAAGCCAGTTTGTCAATTTGAATAATCAATTTGATCAACCAGTTTGAAAACTTGATACCAGTAACTAGTTTAAATTGATAAACTGATTAAATTGATTAACCAGTTTGAAAACTTGATTAAGAAGTTTGAAAATCTATCTTACCGTCGACTCATCCTCTTCTAACAGCATATCATATTCATTTAATGCGGCAACAAATATAATTGCAGTGACGTCATCAAAACAATGTATCCACTTTCGCCTTTCAGTTCTTTGGCCTCCAACGTCACATAATCTAAAAGTTGGTCACATGTCATCAAAAAAATATTTACATCAAATTATAATTGCATGACATTAAAGTGGAAGTCAAGTCCTCAAGTAAACAAACGGTTTGTTTACACTTTGAAGTGCTGTATTTTTTTAAATAGATAGATAGATAGATAGATAGATTTAATAAAATACTTCGCAGCCATAGGCTGAATTGCGTATTTTTTTTACAAGTAAATTTAACTAATTACGAGAATGTAAAAGAAGAGTTTATCAAGCCATTATGATGACATTCCATATAAATATTATATATACAAGATGTTTATTACTTTAACATACTAAAAAATTTAAAATTATTAAAAATATTAGGTCATTTCAATAGCATTAGATAGATGATTTGCGGCACGAAGCCACAAAAAAACTAGTTTGAAAACGATTAGTGTTACATCTAGGAATTTCAAATTTCCTATCGTTTCTTAAATCATAAAAAGAAGTATGTATAGGTGGCAGTAAACTTCGTAACTTATGATTTTCATCAGCAACTACTGTTTGAAATAAACTAGTACAAATATTTTCATGATGAACAGACAGTGACTCCAATCCACTGTATAACTAACACCATTTTGGTTTGCTATGCTTCTAAATGAATATGAAATAGAGTTTATGTTCAGAAAAATTCGAAACATTCGAAATTTGCGCAATGTTCACATTAGAGGGTCCTCACATTGTTATGAGCAGAACCGATGCGCAGAACAGCCTTGACTTCCACTTTAATACTTTAAACCCTTCTTTATCATTTTACTCTGTCTAATACCAGATGATTTTACTCATATAAAATTAACACATATAATATGATCAATTGAAGTGTGCACCCACTGCATAGAACTTCATAGTCTAATTCACAAATTAACATTGTCCTTGATATATAAAATGGGATTTATTAATTAAAGAACAAGTGAACAAGCAAATGAAGCAATTCCATACAGCACTACTTCATTGGGGTCGACATGTCAATTGATCGAATGAGTACCTGTTATTCTTGGAGTATTTATATAATAAAAATCTTACTTAAAATGCAATCTTTTGAAATGAAATTCAATTTCCACAATTCCAGTGGTTCTGTTTCTTACTCGTAAGAGATCTTCTTGTGTTGGACTATAGCTGGTGCTCCCAATTCTTTGCAAGGACTCAAGATAACTATGAAGGTTTAAACAATTAAGCCAATAATAGTTAACAAGGGAAAACTTATGTGAAATATACTTTAATTAATTAATAATAACTTTAATAATAACTTGCTTTTGCACTTTCCTAGTTCTTCTGCGTGTTTTGCTTGTACATATGGAAATTATGGGGTAGGGCTCGAGCCCCCCAGCCCTCGCTTCTGGCGGCCTTGTATATGATACAGTACACTAAAAAATGTAATGTATTAGGTTCGACACATTAAAGGCACAGCGTGTAAACCCATATCAAACCTGAGTCTCATAATATTTTGTGCCGTGTTGAACCTAATCAAAACTTGCCAAACTTAATTGCTTTAGATGCCATTCTTCTGTTGCACTTAATCGTTGTATTTACGTTCAGCACATGAAAAGTTCGCTGTCTAAACCGGGCCTAAGGTTCTGGGTTGTTTAGTGCCCTGTTATTACATAAAGCACATTCAATGCATTCAAGGAAGTAAAATATAAGACAGAAAATAAAAGTGACTTAATTAAACAATGCATGATAAGTATAAGGGAATTTGTAAAACATACATATAACCTTGAGAATGACATAATGCAATGAGGTCATGTGAAATAATTGCATGCAATTGAAAACAAATCCAAAAACCAAGCCAGACTAAAATTTTGCCTATCACAAATCAGTGGAGTGTGAACAGAGGAACATATTTTTCAAGTCACTCTATAAATCATTGGTAACTTGATAAAATTGCTGATGGTTATTAATTAAATAATCATAGCTTAATCATCTATATTGGAGTAAAATATTTGAAAACAAATAATATTGAACACCAGGTGCATATTTCTTCAAATATAATATAAAACCTATATATTTATTAGACTCTACAGTACACACATTATAAACTAAGGGAATTTATCAAAAGCTTTAAAATATTTCGCATATTTGTGACACTATTAAATCACGCATGATGTTAAAAATAGCAGCATGAATTGTGAAGTAAACAAGTCATAAGGTTAACATGGCTTACTATTCTGCCGAGTCATTCAGTTGGTATTCCCTCGATCGTTCAAAACAGTGTCTAACTCCTTCATCTTCCCAAAGTCTTCCCAAAGCTTCAGTAAGCTCAGGATAAAACGGCTCGCGTTCCTGGTTCCTTGCTACCAATTCAAAAATAAGTTTGGCATCCGTCTAGATTCAAACAACAAAGCAGTAGGCATCATTCGTGGGGTGCCTCTTTAAATTTATATGTGAAATTCATTGAAAACTTTGGGCTGTTACTCACTAGTCTTCTTTCATCCTCGAATTCGATCTTTAGTTTATCCATACCACGAATGATCTGCATCATACATGTTATTATGTTGCTGTGGATTAGTGGCTTATAGTAGAAGTAGTCCTCAGGAGAGAAGCCATTGTCGTGAATAATTCTAAAAGAAAATATTAGAACAGAAATGTTGCAAATTAGTGAGAATCCTAGATATGCTATTTTAAATACTTTGTGTCTATTAAAATACTCCCAAATCATTGAAGATATTTAAAGACTGCTGGAGTCAAATTTGCTTACTTCATTTGCTTCACGATTGTGCTTTTGCCAGAGTTCCCAGCACCTGTTAAACGAGGAAAAACATGCAGCCATTAGAACGTAGCAGAGCATTCTACCGCGAGCTAAATTGCAACAGTGCAGATAATTCGAATTGAGCGGCGGTTAAATTAAAGTGTGGAGAACGCGTTGTTGTTTACGTGCAACTAGGAATGGGAGGGTCTGTCTTATGCTTCACAATTTGATGTATAAATTTAGACTCAAATTGTCTGGCAACGTAGACCGAATACAACTCAGCAACGTCATTTTATCCAAGACTTTTAGAAAAGAGTTTTATAGGTTGCTTTAAGGCTTACCTAGAAGTAGTAGCTTTACGTCTTTTTCAGTTTTGATTCCTTCCTGCCTTAACTCGCGATCGATTGCCTTGCTATGTGCCCTGGCGGCTCGATCTTCAGCGCTCATCCCGCATCCCATATTGTACAAACAGTCCTTCATTTGAACACGAAACGGTTCAATATGATCACATAACTTCTAAATTCTCCAATGGCTTCAAATCTGTCACATTTTCGGCACAAATTGAGCGACCATTGCTATAATTCAATCGCATAGCAAACGACAAACAACAGACGAATCTGGTTGAATATTAAAAGTCGTCAGCCAATCAGATCGCGTCTTACGAGAATAACAACTCGAGGCTATAATTCGATGGCGTTTTGAATACAGCCCATCCGACAAAAACAAAAAAAAACAAAGTGGACCCTTAGAAATGATTCCTTTGAGCGTAAAACGCAATATCTTGCAATTTTATTCCCCAAAACAGGTTATTAAAATGCGGTTTATAATATTATGATGATTGGGGGGCTCAAAACGCTTGGCAACAAGGAAAATATTAAAACCACACATGTCTTCGGGTGGCATTGAAATGCGAAAAATATTTTTAATATTTGTCCATGTCCGGTGGCGATTATTGAAACAAAGGCACGAATTGCTGCAAAATGTATCCACTTTAAGTCTGAGACGGTAGTGATTATTGACAACAGTTCAAAGAATATTTTCAGTGTAGGTTACAAAAGCCAACCTACAGGTGTACGACCGCCATTATACGGCGTGGGTGGGGTGGTGTATCCCCCACTGGCTTTCCGTGGGTGGAAAAGTTGCTCGTACCGTGGGTACGAGGTAGGGTGTCCCTTCCTGAATGTCCATCTTTTTATCTCAGATTTGTATCACAGTTTCCAAATAATTTGTGAGACGTGTTTTAGTTAGAATTTGTGAAAAAAATAGTGGTCAACATGTAGTTATCAGAGTGAGAAAACGATGTTCATTCTTTTCATGATATGTAGGCTACACTTTGTACCTGATAGCTTTCTTTGGCGACGTGAAAAAACCCATCTATCCGTACCCTTTTAGGAACACTATTTTCAGAGGAATTATTGCAACGGAGAGATGCTGTTTCGCTCAGCTTCTGAAAGTTGTACATTCCGTATCTGACAGGTGTTTTTTCGCGCCGCTACGGAAAGCTATCTGGTATAGTGGAAACATAGCCGTAGAAGTCTTGTATTTGGTGGCAAAAAGAATTGGTTTCGTTTATTTATAATTTAGTCTCCTGTCGTATTAACATTACGCTAAATTTGGCAATTTCGCGGACAAAAAGTACAGCCAGCGTTATTAATATCTCGAGACTGCGTAAAGTACTCCGTTCAATTCTTTCCTCTGGCGCTTAGCAACAAAACGTGAAAAATTTTCCCTCTCAATCAAAAATAGTAACCACTTGTAAAAACATATACACAAATACCCACGATGGTCATATATACTGTATTGTGTATGTGAACTTCCATACATTTGCAGTATCATGACTGTATTTGGGTAAAACTTCATGTATTTTTCCCACAGTTCTTGAAAATGTTGAGAAGTTCTTGAAGCTAACAGTCATGTTGCAATTCCATTGTTGTAAGTCCATAAAATATTGAGACATTTCATTGCAATACGCACAGGCTCAGACTGGAAATTGGAACTGTTGAAGGAAATTCGAGGCTTCTTCTAGAAATGATGAGCTTATAAGTGTCTAGGGAATTGGAGATTAGGACAACAAATACCCTCTACGGCCGTGGAAAAAATCTCCCGGTTTACCATCAGTCCGCGGTGCAACTAAGAGAGCCTGCTCGCATGCTAGCAGTGTAACAATGTAACAAAATCCGTACGCGCTTGTGCGCAGGTGGATCACGAATCACATTTAGTAGATCCACTGCGGAAGAACGTGTTCCAATCACGTGGCGCAATCGTATATATGGAATATTTTATCACAAACGTGCTTGTGGAAAATCAGAAGAGTATGGAATAACAATCAATTGCTAAAGTTTTTGAAAAAATAAAGTTACTGGTTGGGTTTAACTGTACCGTTCGAGTGTCAAGGAAAGGTGGATTTGTGGCATAGAAATAGTAGATATCTATTATTTCTATGGTTTGTGGCGTGTTTTTTTTTTTAATGAAAGACAGCTAAAAACGGATGCTGATGATGAACCAGGATTTCTCTTGCATGGCCTAACCTTTCACGTGCACAAATATTGAGAACACAACGAGTAGAGAATGTTGGAAACAGTTGATGTATACATGTCGTGAGTAGAAGATGATGACTCATCACCGTCAGGCTAAAATAGTAGAAGGCAGCCTAAACCCAGGTCCTCGGTTGGCTTTGGCAGGTTTGGCTATCATTTGGTAAGACCAAACCTGCCAAGGTGTGGAGGTCTAGGCTCTAGTGAAGGACGTTTATGCCTTCTTCCAGTTGAAGGACGATCCGTCTTTTGTTAAAAACATACAAACCCGGCACATGAGAATCAGCTTTGTGCTCCAACGACTTCAAGATTCAATTGCCTATGAAAACGTCGTTACGATGTGCGAGTCCCAAGCTTAGTCTTCTACCATTCGAGGTACGCCCAGAGTTACGCTGAGACGGTCCATAGCTCCGCTGTCGCATGTGTAAATTCATCAGGACGCCACAGAATGAAACTGACCGCTGTGAAAATTCAGTTTTCTGAAGTATGCTGACGCTGTAGAGACAAGCCATTCTGGATCAACGACAGCGACATGCCTCATATAACATTTCGAGGTATGAACAAGTTCCGTAAACACAACATAGGCTGGTTTAGCTTTGAACAACGACGAGGATGGATGAATACTCGCCGTCATTTTTTGTCCCAGACACTTGTACGTTCCGTCCAACTGCAATTCGGCTGCATTCACAAAGAATCCCGTAGTTAAACAGTGTCGTATTTTACTGGTATCCTTTCCACACGACTGGAGAGGAATTTCCAGTTTAGTACAAAGTTCACGAAGTTGAATTCTGATGTCTAAAACTGTTTTCATTGCTTTGCCGTTGATGAAGTTGCTCTCACACCAACTCTTGTTGCCTACATAAACAAATAAATAAATATAGTTGAACATCCCTTTAAAGACGCCTCTCCAATATCAACAGTTTCCTAATAAGTCCTGACGAAAATCTCATATATAGATTTTCTCTAAAAGTAACCGCTAATAAACCGATAAAAATTTCCACGGACAGAAAATTTTCCTAAAACATCATTGTCAAAAGTTGAAAATTTTCAACTTCATAATTGTTTTCTGACGGAAAATCGCGTTTTACAAAATTTTCTTTCTGCGGAAAATTTTCCCGAGTGGAAATGGGCTTCAAATCTCTTTGCATAACATATGCCATCCAGTCATGATCCAGTGATCGGAATGTTCCATTGTCTTTTCATTGTTTTGAAAATCCAACTGTTCTCCATACCATCCAGTCACGTTCCAGTGATCAGAATGTTCCATTGTTTTTTCATTGTTTTGAAAATCCAACTGTTCTCCATACCATCCAGTCATGATCCAGTGATCAGAATGTTCCACTTGTATCTTTTCATTGTTTTGAAAATCCCACTGTTCTCCATGCCATCCAGTCACGTTCCAGTGATCAGAATGTTCCATTGTCTTTTCATTGTTTTGAAAATCCAACTGTTCTCCATGCCATCCACTCATGATCCAGTGATCAGAATGTTCCATTGTCTTTTCATTGTTTTGAAAATCCAACTGTTCTCCATACCATCCAGTCACGATCGAGTGATCAAAATGTCCCATATGTATCTTTTCATTGCTTTGAAAATCACACGGTCAGTCTTCATGCCATCTAGTCACTGATTGTTTTGACTTGCAAAGGGCCTGTTTACATGAAGTACGTACAACAATAAACTTTCTACTTGCCTCGCACTGATTTGAAAGCGCGATATATGTTAAGCAGTGTGATATGGTCGCCCTCCGCTGAGCGATATTTCTGTAGTACTGCATTACAAGTATCTCGGCGGTTGGGAGGAGTGTAGAAAATCGTGTCCACAGATAACAGCGCAATAATGGTGAGCATATCTTCACTGCAGTCGAAATCACGTGACATCAAGAGGGTTTTTGAAAACCGTGGTTCCAACGGAAACCTCGCCATATTGCGCCCAAGTTGGGTGAGCTAGAAGATGAACAATATCATTTTGAAAAACGAAAGTTTCAAGACAAGAAAAGCATAAGTACTGATGTATCAGCCATAATGGACGACTTGCGCTTTAGAAAAAATTTTAATCTGGGAATAACAAAAGATATTTTCGGAAAGAAGTTATCAAAATTAGAAAAACTGCAAAGTTTGGTTGCGAAATGTTGTAAAATACGGAAAATATAGCCCTGCGAAGTTGGCAAATTTGTATACATTTCTATTACGTGCGGGAATTGGTAACTAATTTAGTTACCAATTCACGCACGTAATACAAAAGTATACAAATTTGCCAACTTTGAAGGGCCATATTTTCCGTATTTTACAACATTTCGCAACCAAACTTTGTGAAATTACTAATTCCAAGACGCTCTTTCTAGCTGTGGTGATAGATTTCGTTGTTCTTACTTAGATTAAAATTTAGTCCAAAGCGCAAGTCGTCCATTAGCCATTCTAACTAGTTGATCTGAATTCAAAACCTTCTATGCGCAATCGCTATTAATTAAATGAAAGGATTCACATTATGAAAAACAGAAGGACAATCTGTCGAGATAAGCTATGTGCGTCTTTCGTCTGATCAGTTCCTCTTGATGGATAAACCATCTGTGTCTAAAGACACTCTCCTCTGCAGAGCCGTTTAATTAAAAATATTGCAACAAGTAATGTTTTTGAGATTGCTGTCTAGATCGTTCCATAATTTTGTTGCTCGATAGTTGAAGGTTCTCTGTCCTGCACATGTCTTGAAAATTGGTTGAAAATTGTCCTGCACATGTCTTGAAAATTTTGTTCCGTGTTTTGCGGTCGTGAATTATATACAGTGTAATTGCATTAATTTGCCACAGTACCTTCCCATTCTCCTGGTCAAGTGCCCCCAACAACGTCAGCTGATCAACCGCATTCTGAATTGCTTGCGCTAATGGTGCATCCATAAAGTCAAAACTTGTGACGTCTTTTACACCGAGTGCCATGAGTTGTAAAACAACGCTGGATAAATTACATCTCTGAATTTCAGGTGTGGTAGTACTTTGCAGGCTGTAAAACTGTTCTTCTGTGTAGAGTCGGTAACACTGGCCTGGG
Organism: Paramuricea clavata; assembly: GCA_902702795.2. Lineage (NCBI taxonomy): Eukaryota > Metazoa > Cnidaria > Anthozoa > Malacalcyonacea > Plexauridae > Paramuricea > Paramuricea clavata. Next base: position 1,115 of record CACRXK020001015.1, on the reverse strand, counting down.
CACTGCCGACCTGCTCGCCCAAGCCGCTGCCGAGCCTGAGCCATTGACACTGGTTGGACTTTCAGAACATCTAGACCAGTGTTAGGGTTGTACTCTAACAAACAAACAAAATACTCACACATAATTGCAAAACAAAATGAAATTTTTCCAATTATACAGTGTACCTATACAATTTTATTGTTAGTTGTGGACACTTGGCAAGGGGGGAGGGGATTAGAAGGCAAATTCCCTCAAAATCATTTTGTGTTTTACAGAGTGGAATAACATGGACAGTACCTTCTCTACCATGGGTTGCATGGGCGTACGGGCCTAATCTTGTTTGGTGTATCAGTTTGCCCGACCGTTGCTAATTAATATTTCTCCCCAAATTTTTGGCGAGCGGGGTGGGGGTGCACCAAAAAATGTTTCCCGGACCGTTCAAAAAATGTTCCGTAACATACCTAATTTTTGCAAACATTAACATACCAAAATTTTTCCGGACATACCAAAAAATTTTCCCTAATATCCTGTATTTTTTGGCAAACATACAAAAAATTTTCCCGAAATAGCAAAAAAATTTCCCCCTATATATCGTAATTTTCGCACACATACAAATATTTTTCTGGGTATAACATAATTTTTCAAAAATTTTTATGTTTTGGCCGAATCACGCATGAATTTCTGCCTGACCGTAAAAATTTTGCCATACGCCTATGATGGGTTGCACTTCCCCTACAAGAGAAGTGGGTTGTACTTCCCCTACACAGGACGTGGGTTGTACCTTCCCTCTTAATAAGTAAAACCATCTAACTTTAGACAAATGAAAGTAAAATAAAATAATAAAAGAATTCATAGATTAAAATATACTGATACCTTTAGCCTTAACAAAGCCAGTGTCAATGACATACTTCACACCAGGTATTGTAATAGATGTCTCAGCGATATTTGTGGCCAAAACGATTTTCCGTACATCATCCTGGATGGGTCGTAATGCATTCATTTGTAAAGCAGATGGTAAACCTGCATATAATGGACATATTTCCACATTGGAATCTAAAATAAACAAAAGAAAATATAAATTTGTCAATAACTCAAGATACTGGTTAACCCATTAAGACAACAACAACAACAACAAA
>CACRXK020001014.1:0-62208 GCA_902702795.2 Paramuricea clavata | reverse complement strand
GTTGATCTGTATAAAGCAGCTTTTGAGAGGTTTCATATAACTTTGAGGCAGTTTGTGCGGCGTGGGAGAAAAATTAACGGCCCCTTACTGTATGTGTGTTTTTAAAATACCTCTATTCTTGCTGTTTATTATGTAGGATAAATGGATTGGTATCTTACACCATGTTGTGAATGAACATGTATGGATATTGGAAGAAGGCTCCAATGGTGCCAAATGTGACCATGATCCGCTGACGCAAGAAGAACGGAACAAACCATGGCTGAAGAAAGGATCACAGGCACACAAAGCTTTGACAAAGATTGTTATGGATACACGATTCCTGAATACATTGAAATACTACACATACTTCAGGTAAAAAAGACAATCATGTAAATAATGGTTAGTAATGCTTTATTTACTTTTTAGATTGAAAATTGAAACCATGGCGTACTGTAGTTGTCTTACCAGTTGTGTGTTTCTATTAGTCTGGTATGTACAGTCTGTGCCCTGACAATATGACATACAACATAATATATTACAATTATGCTATAACTTACTGTAACTGCATGCATGGTTTTTTATAACTTCTGGAAAACAAACAATTTATCTCCATTTTCACATCTATATAGGCACACTGGATTCTTGGAATCGTTCCATAACCATATATTAATGTATGCTGCAAAGCGTCAATCTTACACGTATGTACAGTATGAGTATCATGTTTGTTTTGTATTGTCACTATTCAGTGATTCTATTGAATATTGGTATACAAATTTATTTTTTATAATTTAAGCAATTAGATTACAAACACAGAAACACTATAGATTTCTATCACTATGTCTATGGTAGTAAAGCCCAAATCAAATATCACTTCTTGGAAATCGAGAGAGTGAATAATCTAACTGCTTCCATAAAAAAAGGAGTAAGAAAACAAGTTTCAAAAAGTTTTTGATAATTTATTAATAAAATTGTGAAGAAGTAAACCAAAAAGATGGCTGTTGGCTATATTTTTACAGTATCAATAAGTAGTGACATACCGTACAGAAAGTGACTACAGTATAATGTGAGTAGTTTTTACTAAAACTAAATACAAGTTTATCCCTATCTTGAATTATAGGTTTGTTGGATATCGTCTCCGGAACCAGTTGGCAGCTATTGATTTTAACCACCACAGGAACAGAGATGTAGCAACCACAGCAGATGGTCGACCAAGGTATTGTACTGTATGTTTAGAAATATTTATAATTACTGAAAGTGATACAATATCCTGATTTATCTAGTAGTTGCTAGTTAAATGTACCCAAAAGGCAAAACCGAGATATGTTTAATTCACTATAGTGTCAACCAATACACATTACGCCATCACTTTCTGATATAATTGCTACCAAGCATCTTTGCAATTAAATTTAAAAAAAATTTTATTTAGGATGGAGCAAGAGGTCAAAGCAGGAGGTCAAAGCAATGGTCTGCTGTTAAAGAGGTCAAAGCAAGAGGTCAAAGCAATGGTGTGCTGTTAAAGTGTTGGAACCCAAAGAGTACTCTTACATTGAGATGCTCTTTCTAAAGATTTTTGAGAAGAGAGCCAACTCCACAGGTGGTGCGAGTCAAAGAATTGGTATTCTGGAGGAAGATCCGAGGAGAATTGCACCAAATATATCTCTCATCCCTCCTCCTTCCGTACAATCACTTGTAGAGGCCCATCAATCAAGATTTTAAATTTGCTAATGGGCATTTAAATTTTTAAATGAGGGCTTCAAATTTGAAATCTACTTTGATACCTAAAATAGCAGTATTTAAAATTTATAGAACTAACAAGGCAATTTGATAAATTTGAAATGTGGTACCCTGTGGGTATTAGAATACTTTAGAAATTCGAAGCCCTAAAATGAAAATGCACTTTAAATCGAACAGTATGCTTAATGTAATTAGTTGTATTGTAAGATGGTTGGTATTTGTAGACCTAACCGGGAATTGCAAAAAATGCAACTTACAGTAGGTCCTCCTGTAGGAATCAAACCTACGCTTTGGCAAATCTTGTGCAGTACTCTCAACCACTAAGCTACAAAGTCAGTCAGACAGCACCGAGCGGAGGAACTCTTGTGATTGGTTCCTATGCCTAAATGGGCAAAGCGAGTATACCTCAAGCCAAGCCATGCAAACATGTTAGTTTTTCTTATAGAAAATTTATAACCACTATATACATTAACAGTCGATCTGCCCAAATGCACCCTACTTTAGTATTTACTCTGTCTAACACCAGACAGTTTTACTTGTCGGTGGTAGAGTACTGGTGGTTAATGGGTTAAATGGCTTAGGAGAACCACAACTTTCGGCAAAGCGTTGACCCTTGAACAACATTGCATACTGTATAAGCCTGTACTGAGAATTGGACGTAACAAATGCCACAGACGCCCATTATCGATGTTTATAGTAGGTTATCGAACAACCTGAAAGACGGGGGAAAACTTTGAAGTTTTGAGGAAAGGCCTAAACAGCGGTTTATCGAGAATTTGGTATTTTTACTAGATTTCTTCACAAATGGTATTTGCTCAAAATTTCAAAGAAAGTGTCCTCCTATTTTCAGGTAATAGATTATTTACTTTAATATGACGTCACTCTTGGCACATGATGGTCAAAGAAACACAGTTACCGTAGTGGATTACAGTAGTTGTTCACTTACTATAAGTATTGACCTTTTGCACTTTATAAGTCATAACGGTACATGATACATATACGGTTGACCACCATGTGTTTCCCTGCATATAACACCTTTAGAAAACTAATTCGATAACCTACAATAAACAGTGATTAATTTTTTTTATTTCTACTGGTTTTGGCACCCATGGCATAAGAATATTTATTTACAATCTAGCTGGCCTATAACCAGTATAAATTCCATTAGGAGAAGGGTAACAGGCTCGTATAGCTGTCACACAACAACTAGGCACAACCCTTCTGTTGCCTCTTCCTAAATGCCCATGTTGCCAAAGGACAAACTGCCTGTAAGCTGCATGACGAAAATTTTCATTGTTATGGGCATTGTCTAAAACCAACACATCTTCCCTGTACCGCATGGCAATGTCAAGAATGTTAGCATCCAATACAAACTGTGGGAACAATGTTGTTGTTGTGACACATGCACGCCTTGATTGGGTACAACACTTGTTTTCTTCCTGTGTAGGCATTACAACACAATGCCCACACTTGCACCACTCTGGCACATTTTCATTTGGAGGGGGATTTGGCGGATCTGCAGGTAACCCATCTCCAGCAGCAAGTTCTCCATTAATTATGTCAGCAAATGCTGCTGGTTGTCGTCGTAGCAACTCTAAGGCCAACCTCCTCAGATCATCCACATTAAGGCCCTCCACAAGATTCTACAATAAAAAGATAATTGTCTTCAAAGTGTAATATATTAATTATTTAATTTACTGTCATAAGGATAAGCCAACTGTCTTGTTCAACCTTTAGGTTGTTATATTTATCTTGTTATTCTTGTATCAATTTACATTATTGACTTTGTAAATATTAGTTAATTATTGTACTAAATCTATTTTGGTCTATTACTCTATTCTGACATAATGAAAATAGTATCTAATTGTAACATGGATTTTTTTGTTACAGCAAAAATGCTGTAAATGATCACAAATGAAAGTGCATACTCTAATTTTCAAAACACAAATTCTTTGTTTTTGCTTATTAGCTTATATCAAATTACTATAAAGGAATAACTCTTTAGTAACACTTTCCTTCTGTTATGGGGTCGGCAGGAAATAAGTCAGGTTGATACTGTACGAGGCAAACAAAAAAGTTTCTCGGACAGCCTGGTGCCCACTTAAACACAGTCCCCCAGCAGTGTGTGAAAAACATACTAAATTACTAAATATAAAGCATTACCACTAATTGTTCTTCATGATTGGCCTGATTCTGTGCTGCATTTTCTTCAGGCACAAGCTGTCTGCGACCTCTTCTTGGTCTTACTTGTGAAGAATCTGCACCTTCACCTCTCCCTTGTGGCTGAAAATTATGGCTAAGGCTCCGTGCATTTATATGAAATAAACTATTACTTTGCAGAATTTTCGTTTTCAACATCTCATTTTAAGTATTTTCAATAAAATAATCACAGTTAAGTGTGTCAGAAAAGAAATTAGAATCAGGATCAAAATGTTTGGCTAGGGCAACATTTTTGTGTTTCTCAAGAAGTAATGGATTAAGTTTTAGGCAATCAATTCTGTCAGCATCAAAATTAACTGGACCGTTGACATCTCATACATAACTACAATCCTGGTCAGAAATCCTTGGTGCACTTAGTCGAAATAGCTTAACTTTTATTTCATTTCTGATTACCATATACATACTTGCGAATTTTATGCAAAATTTCATGTTCAGACATCCCCCTATCCCCCCAATCAATGTTGTGTAACACCTTGGACGTCTAACACACAACACACAACATTGAACGGGGGAAAGGGGGGTTGCTATGCTTGTTATTGAAATGGGAGTCAAATTTCGCACAGTCAATGTCAAGTGCGCCAAAATTTTTGACCAGGATTGTCCGAATATAAAAATGAAACTAAAATTTATATACATATACAGTTTTGACTCAGAATGTACCGAAGCATTAGTAACGTGTTTTCAACGTATATTGGGTGGCGTGTTCTAGATTTTTTCGTTGGGAGTTATTGAAAACGGCCTAGCGTGCGCGTCATGATAATATTGATAATTATGACGTCATATGTGGGGTGTGTTACTATGAATCATGAGAATCCCGTATATATAAAATGAGGCAGGCTACAAAATAAATTTGAATAATATGCACTTTGATAATTAGATTCATTTAAGGATGGTTTACACAAGAAAAATCACAGCAAAGACAAGGGCTTTAGTACTTTATTATAGAAAGGAATCGGGTTTTTCGAATAGGGAGATCGCGAGAAAATGTCATATAAGCCCATCATCAGTAGCAAGAATATGGAGGGAAGACCAACAACCAGTTGCGCTGAGATCTAAACAGTTAAAAGGCAACAAGGGTCGCCCAAGAAAAGTTGACGCGCGATCTGTTAGAAAATTAATAAGATGCCTGAAAAAGTCGAGGAAGGAAAATCCGAACGTAACTGTTAAAACACTCGTAAGGGAAAGTGGCCTCACGTTACAAATGGCAAGTCGGCGCACATTTTCGCGTAGATTGAACGAGAAAGGTTATGGGTTTTATCAGGTACGCAAAAAGGGATTAGTGACAGAAAGAGACAAAATATTACGTATGAAATATTCAAGCTGACAAATGAAGCGTTACATGAACCAAAATAAGAGTTTTTGGAAAAATGAAGTAGCATTTTACTTGGATGGTGTTTCTTTTGTTTTCAAACATAATCCGTTGAACAGCGTGATTGCCCCCAAAGCAAGGGTTTGGAGAAAAATGTCAGAAGGGCTATTGGTGACAGGGAAAGGTTCTAAAGAATTAGCTGGTGGAAAGAGACTGCACGTAATTGTCGCTATAGCTTACGGGAAAGGTGTGGTTCTCAAAGTTCCCTATGAGAAAATGAATGGCAATTTCTTTGCAGAGTTCATTGCAAAGCATTTTAATACTTGTTTTGCAAAGTGCGGACGTAAAAAGAACGGTCGACGCCTGTCATGTTCTCATGGATAATGACCCATCACAAACGAGTAAAGCAGCGCGAAAAGCAATGGAAAAAGTCGAGGCTGAATTTCACAAGATTCCAGCTAGATCGCCTGACCTGAATCCAATTGAAAATGTCTTTCACTTGGTAAAGAAAAGTCTCGAGAATGAAGCAATTGCTAATAATATAACGTCGGAAACGTTTCAAGACTTTACAGCGCGGGTTTTAAAATCCATGGAAAATCTCTCAACTGATGTAATCGATCGTACTATTTCAAGCCTGTCAAGTCGAGTAGATGCTGTTCTTAAAGCAAGAGGAAATCGCATAAAATACTAGGAGTTTTATCTTTTACTGTTATATATAGTAATTCAAGGCAGACTAAGGGCAGTATTGATTAAAATAGGTGTATCCATTTGCGCAAATAGGCAATTATCTTGCTGTCAACAAGTAGATCAAATGTAAAGTACAATTACACGTCTTCACAGCGTGACTCCAATGGTGCAGCAAGGCAAAATTACAGACAGTGCTCCCTTGATATTTCCTAATTATTTGCCAAGGATGCAAAAATTTTTGTTTACGGATACACAAAGTGGTTTGCATTGCTTGAGGAAATGCATTTATTCATTTAAAAATTTTATTTAGGTCATTATTACTAAATTAAGATCAGTACTCCACAAACTTAGCTTAAATTCCTTGACTATCTCACTGAATTCTTTAGGAAAATGGGGAGCACTGTTCAAAATAATGCAAGATATAGTTATAATTTATTTATTTCAAAGCAAATGAGTTCACCATTAAATATCATTATCAAAGATCGTTGTATTATTAGCAAATATTAAAATTTAATAGATTTACAATGAATTTTTTGATGGAGTGATGTATGGACCTATGACGTTATGTTATACATATCTGCGCGTGAAACATAGTTGTAAGTACTTATTACGTCAATGACTAATGCGATTTAATTTATAATTTGTTATCTAAAACATACTTAGCAAAGCAATGTCCACATGGTGTCAATCTTTGTTGTTCCGCGCGAGGAATTTGCTTCCAGAAGTGAAAGAAATGCCACCTCACGTTCATCATGTCCGTATTAGCTCGGTCAATTGAGCCACCCTTCACTTGCACGATAGGTGCGTCTGCTGTGGCAAAGAACGGAATATCAGCTTTAAGTTCAATGTCTCGGGGACATACGTTCTTAGGGGCTGGCAAATGAACAATATCTCCTTCAAGAGCTTGAAGGAAATCAGCCCAGACAATAATCTTTGGATCCCATCTGAAATCGTTCAGAAAAATTATTTCTGCTTCATCGACTCCGATCCATGCGAATGAACCAGTTGCAGGATTGCAAAACGCATTGTAAATTGCTTTCAGAGGTGACAAAATGAAGGTTTTCCCCGTGTTTGCTGGTCCGTGAATGTAAATATTCTGATATTTTGCCCTCCCCTTCTCCAGAACCGTGTAGATTGCCGTGGCAAACGCTGAAATCATAATTCCATGATGTTCCATAAGCGTTACTGCAGCAGTATACCATCTTCCTTCACAATCTGGAACGCAATTAGCACCTTGAAACTCGATTAAAATTTGAATGCGAGTTTTTTTGGAACGCGATAATCTCTCTTCGGCTTCTGCAAACTCTTTCGTTAAGGACAATGCTTCTTGGACGCACTTATGCCCTCTATTTGCCACGAAATTTGCCAAAGCTGTGTTTCCTTCCCGACTTTGTGACACAGCAAACGCTACCAGCTCAAGACGACTCTGAATGCTTCTCTTTTGAACTATCTGCGTCACATCGAAAACACTCAGTCTTTCGCCACGCTTTTTCAATCTTTTCCCTTTCTTTCCAACGTTGCCCTTCTTGCAACGAGATGCAATTGCCTTCTCGGTCCTGGGAGCATCATTCGAGATATCAGGATGCCCGTCTGAAAACAATGGCTCAGGATCTTCCTTCGTAACATACTTGTACGCACTATAGTATGTATTGTGGTTCGAACTAAAATTGACTTTGAGTCCGTGGACATCATCTAAAATATTTCTTACCATTAACCACCGTCCCCGTCTCTGCAACTTAATTGCCATGTGAAAATGGTAATCACTCGCTTCAATACTTTCACAACTGCTGGCAGCATTTGCATGCTTCTCCATTGCGACAACCCAAAAAGCTAATTTTATTCCACATTTTCCCCAGCTTTCTATGACTGCCTCAGCGAATTTATCTTTAGAAGCAATTTTAGTAAAATCAACTCTGCTGTAAGTTATGAGATAAACAATTTTTTGTTGTCGAACACCCAGTGAGGCCATTATATTCGCTCTGCGAATGCATGTGTTCAAATAAGCAGTTCAGTCGTCAAATGTAGTATTTGAAATGTATAACAAGACCTCAAATTACGGCTTAAATACTTTTCAAAATGTTTACACGCCCATAATGTTGTCAGATTAAGTAAGATTAAAGTTGAAATTCTAAAAAGGATATATGTATGAAATTGCGCACCTTTAATCTGTCATTATCATTATATTTTATTAGGCCTATTATTATATTATAAATGTTTATTGTTTATTTAGACGCACGTTATTAATACGCAAAACATTATTAAAGGTTCACTAACGATTCAAGGAATAAGACCAATGTTTTGTTATGAAATAAAAATGGAAATGTAAGATAATGCACATTCAGACAATCCTGGTCAGAAATCTTTGGCGCACTTAGTCGAAATAGCTTAACTTTTACTTCATTTCTGATTACCATATACATACTTGCGCATTTTATGCACAATTTCATGTTCAGACATCCCCCTATCCCCCCAATCAATGTTGTGTAACACCTTGGACGTCTAACACACAGCACACAACATTGAACGGGGGAAAGGAGGGGTTGCTATGCTTGTTATTGAAATGGGAATCAAATTTCGCACAGTCTGTGTCAAGTGCGCCAAAAGTTTTGACCAGGATTGTAGTCTAATACTTTCACTGAAACCAATAAAAAAATTTTAGGCAAAATTAACACTCAAAGGTGTTCGGTAACCTTAAAGGAATAGTATGTGCTTTAATTTCTTCAACTTTTTCTTCGATGATTTGTTTGCAACTGGACTTTTGGAAGCCATTTGTTTTTAAAGCAATAGTTATAGTGCTCAGAGCAGTAAGTATTGCCTCAGAGTTTCTGCTGAGGGAGCCAATCAGAACGGTTTCAAAACATAAAATTTGTGCTAAACTACCAACAGTCAATTATTCACTCACAGCTAAAGGGAACAACAGCAGTGAGCGTGATACGGAAGCGTTAGGCCAGAAATTAAAGACCCTTTCTTAACAAAAGAAATCACTGAAAGAATTGAATGTTCGTATATAGCCATATTTTTGATGCTATATAGTTTAGTATTTTTATATCCAACGTAACTTTATATTTTTTTACCTTACACATTTATCTCTCAAGCTTTCGATCAGTAACCTGTAAAATGTATATTCACCATCGGTAAATCCATGTGTTTTGAAACGAAAGCCAGAGTCATTTTGAAAAGACCGCGTGATAAGACAATAACAAAAACACGTCTTTAAGTTCTAGAAAATAACTTCCGTAATAATACTATCTAACCTAAACAGTTGCCAAATTTTTGGCCTTGGAATTTACGCCTACGACATATATGGGCTTAACCCTATTTGTACCGGGGGTGCGCTCAATGAGCGCACCCCTATAAATATTTATCCGCCATTCCTGAACAAATGATCCCATTTGCCTGTGCTTTCTTGACTTTTAATATTTTCCCTCTGCCGTCATGACTGGGACAAAAATTTTCTGAAAATGCAAAGTTTTCCAGACGTTTGCCGACATTTGTCAAACAAGGTGTCGGAGCCAAAAAATGGGAAAATGTTGGTTGGATAGTATTTTTTGGCTGAATCACTTCCCAGGACATAAATAACATAATGTAATTAGAGAACATATAAAGATGGATTATTACACATGATTTGCAAAGTAAAATATCCATAACATATTATATAAAATAGTAAAATATATAGTATAACATATAATATAACATACTATACAATAGTCCATATATAAAATACTTATTTATACTACACGTATTTTTCTTGAAATACTATCCAAACTGTAGTAGTATTCTATATAAAAGTACTGTAGAGCAGTTTTACTATTAACAAAAGAACATTTTTTACAATTGTTTTTTTTCAAACTGTTTCGGACTTTGTACTTTGCCCTCGCGTGACCTTTTCTTCCATTTTTTACAAGCGTACAATGCCATATAATAAAAAACTTACTGACCTCAACCGTTCGGGCAGTACGGGAAAATATCCAACCTCGGTCTTGCTGTATTGACCTCGCTATCGCTCGGTCAATACAGCAAGACCTCGATTGGATATTTTCCCGTACTGCCCTCACTCTCGGTCAGTAAGTTATTAATATTGAACACTTTCGTACAAGAAATTTTCCAATTGAGAGTAAAACTTTTGCATACAGTTCATACTGATTGCCATGATTTTCAAAGTTAATATTGTGCTTTCAAAACTATACTGCAGGCTCGTAGCTCGTAGCTCATCTGCCTTACACTTCATGTAACACATATAGTATATTGGTATAAAACATGGCTGCCATTTCGTATTTTGTCTACAAACTTTTGTTTATGAAAATATAATTTTAAAACAGTAAAATAGTTGTTCTAAAAATTGTGTTCGGAAATTTTTGTTTATTTCGTCATTCAGCTGATATGGTAATTTCTTTGATAACTTTTGTTGGTCGACTTCAGTGTAACGTTTTATGTTTACACTAAAGAAGTTATGCTAACAAAAAGTGCTAGAGTTTCAACAGAATGCACAATTGCGACACATTATTACAACAATGACACTGTCACAGTGATATGAATTTAAAATCAGTGATGTGGAATCTTGAAAATGATTTGGATAGTTTAATAGTTTATATGTGAGACAGGTAAGCTTCAGTTGTATGTCTTTTCATATGGCACAGAAATGCCAACTTGGAAAGTAAAATAGTGACAATGGACATCTGAGATATGCTATAACATAAAAGTATGTCTTTTGAATGTAAAAGACCCAAAAAATATCACATCCAAAATGTTTTGTTATCTCTTTACATAATATAACCAAAATGGGTAAAATATTAGCTATATTCGCCATTTTTGGATAGGCGGTCATATTCAACGAGGCCAAAACACAGCATTTTGGATGTGAATTTAACTTTTTTGTTATTTTTAGGTTAAAGAAAGATAAAACCTACTAAAAATAAATCTAATAGATTAGGATAATGGGAGTTAATCGACAGAATTTCTGAGGGGTGCGCCCTATCAGCGCCTAACTATTATTCAGTCGAGTGCAAATAACAACAAATATAGTCTTAACTTTGTATCAGGATCTTACAATCAGAATAAAGGCGACAAGTATAGTGCTAAGAAACTATGTTGTTGGCAACACCGGTTTTGACAAGAGCCACACAATTTTACAAATTGCTATTATTTTTATCTTCACTAATTTCACGACAATTTTTTTCATTGTTCAACGACACGGATCGATTACGACAAATGATAATGTCACTCAAAAGGACCAATTTCTATTATCCAGTCTTCCTTTTAATAAAAGACCGTTGACCATTAATTTTTGAGGTATGTAATCTTATGCGTGTTGGACGTAAACAACATATCTCGCCTGCAACTTTGAAAAGTTACAGACAACGCTTTCTAAAATCTTCTGTTCCAGCGATATCTATAAAAAATCAGAAGGACGTTAATGCTATAGTCTTTTGGCTATGTTACAGGCCTGAAAATAATTCTTTTAACGCGATCATGGTATTTAAAACGAAAGTAACGCAAAGTAAACGTAACGGCAAAGACAACGCTAAAATGAAATATTCTCTTTGGGTTGCTGGTAGAAGACTTATCACAGGATCAATCTCAAATAACCTTTAACTAGAAGAATGAATGTTCACATCAAAGACAAAGATTAGTGCCGAAGTATAAAATCTGCTCTGTAAACTTACGAAGAAATGGAGAAATGTGTGCATGAGCTATATATTTGGTGATTTCAACGTATCTGGAAGCCCTAGCTCTTTCCAATAATATTCGCTAATCGCTCAGAATAACACCAACTAATATAATAGTTCAAACGCAATGATAATTTATCTCTTGAATTACGTCGCAGAGACTGCATGTGATGTAAATTTAAATGCTGAACCATTACATAAGAATACATTGTTGTATAAAACATTTTGACTGCAGCATGGAAGGAATTATTTTCTCCAGACAAATAACAACTTTAATAGCAAGTAGCATTTCTTTTTAACAGCAATCTTCTTGCTGATTGGGAGTCCAATTCTTTTTCAATTCTTCTAATTAACTGATTGTCAAAAAATAGATTGTCAGTGTTCCTGCAAGGTGGCCAAACCCTTACTGTAATAAAGCATGCAAGGGCGCATATAGTACATTAATTATTTTGGAAACAACATCACGACCGGATGCAGGAGATTGTGTCCACGAAATGTCTCCATTCTGTTTTCCTAAACTTGAAATATGCAGGCAACTACAAGAAACCTCGTATATAATCTAGTTCATTAATAGAATAGAATGCATCAAATTTGTGCTGATATATAAAATTCTGTTATATGTGGAATTGTATGTTCATGAGGTCACTAACTACAGACCAGTTTCCTTACTCCCTCAAGTCTCAAAAGTTCTCGAACGTTTAATTTTCAGTCAGATTTCTTCTTTTGTTCAAAACTCCTTTTACGACCTTCACCATGGCTTTCGCTGAAAAAGGTCGTGTGATACTCAACTTTTGAGTGTACTTAACGACCTTGGTCGTACTCTTGACTCTGGAAAGGAAACAAACCTGATTTATCTCGGCTTTGCTAAAGCGTTTGACTCGGTGTCCCATAGCAAACTTTTGTTAAAACTTAAATCGTTTGGAATCTCAGGTCCACTTCTTAACTGGTTTGCTGATTACCTTCGTGATCGCAAACAGTGTGTTGTCGTTAAAGGAGCTTCCTCATCTTTTCTTAATGTTACCTCTGGGGTGCCACAAGGTAGTGTAATAGTCCTCTTTTATTCATTCTTTATGTAAATGACCTTCCAGAGGTAACCAATAACAGTACCGTTGCACTTTTTGCTGATGACAGCAAGTGTTATCGTGCTATACGATCACCAGTTGATCGTGGTCTCCTTCAGCTTGACCTGGACGCTATGTCCAACTGGTCACTTAACTGGAAAATGAAATTTAATGTCTCGAAGACGCTCCTACTTAGGATATCCCGCAAACGTAACCCTCCAACTCATTGCTACTTTCTTAACAACGATCCAGTTAAGAGCATAGCTAACCAAGTAGACTTGGGTGCTGTTATCAGCAATGACCTAAAGTGGATCACTCACATCGCCAGCTGCACTGCAAAAGCCAATCGTATGCTTGGTTTTCTTCGTAGGAATTGTACGCAAATGTCTGATAATCGCTGTCGTAGGCTTCTTTATCTTGCTCTCGTCCGATCTCACTGTCATATGGTAGTGAGATCTGGGCACCTAAAGGATCGTCACGTGATCTTGCGATCATCGAGGGTGTTCAAAGACGAGCTAGTAAATTTATCCTTCAGGATTACGAGTTGCCATATCCTGAACGCCTTAAGAAGCTTAATCTATTACCAATATCCTACTGGATGGAACTAAAGGATCTCGTCTTCTTTTTTAGATGTAAGCACGGTCTCTTCGACCTAGATATCTCCTCTTTCGTCACTTTTTCTTCAAACAGCTCGTCTCACACCCGTTCAAGTTCGGACAACTTGCTTCATGTTAATCATTGCAGGACTTCTCTCTTTAGGAACTCGTTTTTCAACCGAATTATCTTTCTCTGGAATAATCTCTCTCCCACCATTCGTAATAGTTCATCCGTTTCCTCCTTTAAAAACAGACAAACTGTTCATTACTCTTCTCTACTTCATTCATCTTTCGATGTAAACAGAATGCGCACTTGGAAAGCCTTCTGTTCTAAGTGCCGCTCTTTCAACGTAAGCTGTTGTTCGTAATTCGTCATGTTTTCTGTAAATTGTATATTTGCTCTCGTCTTTGATTTATGTTTGTTATATTTTGTTTTCATTAAGGTTGGTCTTCACATGGGGCTATTCATGTCCTGTTGACCATACCTTCAACCATATTTTGTAGTGGTTTAATCTATTTTATGTATGGTTGTAAAGTTAATAAATAAATAAATGTTTGATGCTACTTACTACTTAATGGAATCTAATTTATATAATGTGTATTTATAGTTTTAGTACTAAAGCTTAGCTAAAGTTCTGGTAGCAGTTAGTTCTTTTGTAAAATAAGGGAGCGGTCATTAAGAGGCTGTCTCCGTAAAAACCTCCAGGTCAATATGGGGCTCAAAAATAGATTTATCTCATACTCTAGTATTTTGAAGATCTATCCTTGGGAACAACTAAAATCGATTTCATTTTACTCAAATTTCCTTTAAATTATTTTGGGGGGCGATTGATGTTCGATTGGCCGGTAACCAACTTGAACTCGACATATTATTTTCAGCGCTATTTTTTAAATCAAATTCATACCTAAATTTCAAAATATTTGCTCAGAAATATAGACTTATCCTTCTATTTATGTTGGTAATATGACTTAGATAATTATTCTTTGGTATAAAATACAAAACAGAGCAGTTATTGACCCTCCTGAACGGATAACGGATATCTTCTCAAAATATATCAACTTTGAAAGCTTATTTCAAAATCGTGGCACTCGATTGGCACATGACTTTAACTTTTGTATAAACTACTAACATTTATTAGTCAACACAAATCGCCAATAATATCTTTCTGATTTACCATTTGACAAAAATGACAAGCACGCAAACTTTGTAAAATTTGAAAATGTGTCGAAATCGAGCATACTTTATTGGTAAACCTAAGTATTGATAAAATCACCTTACACTACATTGAATGAAGCTTGATTATGTAAATATATGTCTTTCATCATTATTCTTTGATTTGGCAGTTGAATCAAATTGTTTGAGTACAGTTTGGCTTCACGGATAGAGTCATTCAATGCCAGTGTGTCCAGTGTCTTCGGCGGGCCTCAATGCCACGTGTCCTGATTGTGACATGCTATACATACTTCGCTCTGTTCACTTTGTTTACCTCTTTAACAAATACCTTTTCCTGTTTAACAAATAACAATGTTCAATGAAATTGGAAAACTCAGAATTAGTCATACTACAGACAGAATTGTCATCGTTTTTAAACTGTTTTATAAAAGTATCGTTAGAATGTACGAATTAAATCTCGGGGAAAATCATATAGGCCCTGGCCGAAAGAAATGTTTACTCGCTGTAATGTCAAATGTCAATATTTCTTTAGTTTCGCTCTGGATAGTTTTCTAACAACTGAATTGTCTCGAGGTTTAGAAACAATTATCAATGCAACTAGAATTCAAATAAGTCACAGTTCTGTTATTATTTCTTATTGCATATAAAAATGTGCGAATATTTTGATATAATACAAAACAATTCAGCGCAAACAGATGTAACCCATTTGAACGTCTCAGTTATTTAATCAATGTTATTCCTTTTTTCAGTAAACAATAAAATTAGAAAGGCTCTGAAAATTAGAATTAATTTATATTCTTCTTTCCGACAAGCTTTAAAAGGTGATAAATTTGCAAGTGATAACTATTATGCCATTCTTTCACGCCAGCAAGAACAGTCTACTGTGTCTCGGAATTTTCCACACTCGGAAGTAGAAAAGGAACATTTCAGTCTACATTATTGCTTACCGTTATTCTCATCGTCTGTCAACAAAAAATCAACTGTCTGTCGAACTCGTTTAGGTTTACCTAACGTTGCGTGACCACAAATTGCGGCTGTACTAGTAGTGCACACCATTATTGTAAATACAAAAACGTCGTGCAATACTGTCTAAGACTACTATTTAATGCAATACAAAAAGCAATTGATAAAACTAGAATAGTGAAGCGAATAGTGCGAATAGTGCGAATAGTCGACGAATAGTACGAATAGTCCGCGAATAGTCGACGAATAGTGCGAATAGTCCGCGAATAGTGCGAATAGTCCGCGAATAGTCGACGAATAGTACGAATAGTCGACGAATAGTGCGAATAGTCCGCGAATAGTCGACGAATAGTACGAATAGTCGACGAATAGTGCAATAGAGACTTTGCAAGGCTTTCCACCGTGCTGTAGAACTAAATTTACCGAAGCGGGGGGTGGGGCTCTATTGACAAACATGAAATCGTGAAAACATTCGTTGATGTCAATGACGTCATACGTAATCGGTAAAAATTACGGGACCACTGAGTTTTAACAAATATTTAACAGGAAGTAGAATGACAATCACTAGAATGACGTTTTCCACTGGGCGAATTTGTTCGCGCGAAGCGACAAGTAAAAGAGTAGGAACTGATCCAACTTTTTCGCGGCGAATGTTGTCGCTGACCAATCACATTGCCGAAATTTGGTTTTCGCTTCGCGCGAACAAATATTCGCCCAAAAACGGGCTTAAATAATAAATCGATACCTTCTCTTGTTTCGTGATGTAAATCATGTTTTCCAAGCACACGAAATCACTTAAGCCCTTAAATCTTCAGTTACAACGTCACAACTTACAAGTAAAATTCCTATAAAATTCCATCAGTAAAATTCATGACTCGCTCATATGCCGGTTACCACTTACCATCAGGAATGATTATAAATTTAAAAAATATGAAATATATTTCCTGACGATGACTGAATTTTAGTCGAAACACGTTTGTCAAATTTAGCAAAATTTCTCCCATTCGTGCGGGCTCGTATTGTCAGCGGACATCTTACAAAAAGTGGGCAGTTCTGTGCAAAATGCAAAAGTTTCACTTTTTCACAACCAAGTTCGCTGAAAATGCGAGCCTGCGGTACTGGGAGAAAATTTGCTGAATATGACCAGCGGGAAAGCGACAATATTAAAATGTTTATTTTCGAAGTTACCATTGTTTTATATTTTATTAAAATACTCAGTGGTTCCCATAATTTTACCGGTTAATTATGACGTCATTGACGTACGTCAACGAATGTTTTCACGATTTCGTGTTATTATTATTATTATTATTATTATTATTATTATAAACTTTATTTTGACACGGTAGAATCATCAGTAAAAATTTACATAATATAGATATATATAAATAAAGTATAGAAAAAGGAGGAAAAGGGAAAAAAAATACAAATGCTATTTACAAAAGACAGAACAGTACTGATTTACATGATTGCCGTGTGTGAATCTAAGCTAACCAACATTCTAGACCTCGTTTAAAAGCACTGACAGATTGTGCCGAACGAAGTTCAGTTGGTAAACTATTCCATAAAACAGCTCCATCGTAGCTGAGTGAGCGCTTTAGATAATCTGTATGTGGCTTAGGGACAAATAATGTATTTTCATTGTTTCTCAATCTGTAAAGACAAGACCGCGAAATAAATATGTCTTGTAGATATTCTGGTACCCTCTTGTTTATAGTTTTATACGTAAGAATTGCTTTATGCTTTTTGCGATTAAGAGATAACTGGTGCCAGTTTAACTCCTGCAGTAAAGAATTCGAGGAGTTTTCATATGTGCTTTCGGTGATCATGCGAGCAGCACGGTTTTGTAAGTTTTGTAACTTACTGCTCAGCTCGCTGCCAATACCGTCCCAAACCGGGCAGCAGTAATTAAGGTAAGGCTCAATTAAGCCTTTGTACGCTTTCACTGCAATTTCCTTGTTTACAAATCGCCTCACTCGTTTGAGGGCACCAATTCCTGAGGATACTTTTTTACAGATAGTATCAATATGGTTCTTCCAAGTTAAATTTTCATCAATTGTTACACCTAAGGATTTCGTGTACTGTACTCTTTTAATTTGAGTATTATCTACACATATATTAAGATTGTTAACATCATGGTACATCTGCCTCTGTCGAGAGCCAATGACCATGAATTCAGTTTTAGTAATATTTAAGCTTAATCTGTTCGCATTGAGCCAGGTGTTTAAACTACTCAGCTCGGTGTTCATAATTTCTTCAAGATCAGAAAGATTAAAGCTTTGAAAGCTAATATTTGTCTCATCCGCGTACATACTCGATAAGCCATTGTTCAGGCAGTTTGGCAAGTCATTGATATAGACCAAGAATAAAAGGGGACCTATTATTGAACCTTAGGGGACACCGTAAGTGATTGGTCGATTACTAGATAGATGTCCATTTACACAACATCTTTGTGTACGATCTGTTAGATAAGAGTGGAACCATGTTAATGCGTTTTCAGCAACCTCGTATTGAGCAAGTTTATCCAGAAGAATTGCGTGATCAATAGTATCGAAAGCTTTTTTTAAGTCGATAAAAACTACACCATTGAGTAGTCCATTGTCGATATTTATCAACCACCTATTCGTTGTTTCGAGCAGTGCAGTGACCGTACTGTGCATTGTTCGGAATCCAGACTGACATTTATTCAGTAATTTATTGCACGTTAAATAGTAATCAAATTGGTAGCGAATAATACTTTCAAATAATTTTGCAACGGCTGAAATAATTGAGATTGGACGATAATTGTTGAGGTCGTGTTTGGCACCATCTTTATGGATAGGTGTGACATTGGCGATTTTCCATTCTTTTGGGTATATGCTAGTGCAAAGTGATTTGTTAAATATATGCGTTAGGGAAGGGGATACAACATCACTAGCTAACTTTAGTAATTTGCATGGAATGTTGTCGGGACCACTAGATTTTTTTGTGTTTATCCTTCCAAGCAAATCTTTAACATAGTTAATCTCAATTGTCTTGAAGGAAAACACACTATTTGTAGAGTTAATATAAGATATTGGGTTGACATCAATTATAGGAATACTTTTAGCCAGGTTTTCACCTATCTCGGTAAAATGTGTGTTAAATGCCTCAGCTATTTCATGCGTATCTGTTACTTCTGCACTCTATTAACAGTAGAGCGTTTGCTAACATTACGAGAATTAAGTTGGTTTATAAGATTCCAGGTTTTCTTCGGGTCATTTTTTGCTAAGTCAAGATTGGTACTGAAATAGTCACGTTTCAATTGTTTCAGATTGTTGTTCACTTCGTTTCTAGCTTTCTTATATAAATTCCAAGTAGAAATGTCTTTAGTGGTTTCAAACTTCTTTTTAAAATAATCTATTGAACGCATTTGTTGTAGTATATTAGGAGTGATTCAAGGGGATCTTTTTTTACCAATTCTAGTCTCCCTTATTGGGGCATGTTTATTCACTTCACTTCACGTTCATCAACATGTCAACCCAAACTCTCCACATGTCGTTTGGATCATCATAATTTTGAATAACATCCCAATTTAGCTGGGAAAGACCATCAAGGAAGTTTGTCTCATTAAAGTGTTTAAAATCTCTCCATTTAATGGTCCTTCCCGTTGTCTTTGGGTAACCAGATTTGCGAATGATATAGACAAGTGAATGGTCACTTATACCCAGCGAGAGGACACCGGAAGAGGTCACTTTCTCTGGGTAATTAGTAATGCATAGGTCAATTAAGGTTTGTGAAACTGGTGTTATTCTAGTTGGTTCAGAGATTAATTGTGTCAAACCATAAGTGTCTAGGATATTTAACAAATCAGAAGTGTTTGCATCAGAGATTTGAGAAGTTAAATTACAATTTAGATCTCCAAGAAAGTATAATTCAGAGTTTTCAGCATCGATTCGATCGATTGTGTTTTCAAATAGATTTAATAATTCTCTAGGAGAATTGGGTGGTCTATACCAAGTACCTACCAAAAATATAATATATACTATAGCCTGCTGCGTAGATTTTCCAGCCATAGCAAATTTTTTGTTATCCAAGTGACTTATAATGGATGGCAGGATTCTCGCTAAGGTGAGACCTTCCATCACTTTAGCAATTTCGCAAGTGAGTGAGATGGGTCTGATACCATTTTCAATGGAGCCCGGTGGAGATTGTTTGGGAAGAGGTGTAACAGTTGCTCTCTTTAATAGAGGAGGCAAATAGGCATCACGTATAAGGATGAGTTATAAATATCAGCGATTACTGGCGCTAACTCAAAGGCAAACGTTTTTAGAATTACATTCGGGATTCCATCCGGTCCCGGGCCTTTCCCTGTCTTTAAAGAACAAAGGGATTTATAAACTTCGCCAGTTGAAGCCAAGAGATCATCCGCAATACCAGAATCACCAGCAGAATAGTTAGAAACATCGTCCTGTGAGAGAGGCGTAAAATCTTTCGTGAGGTTTACAAAGAAATGATTGATTCTTTGCATAACGTATTAACGGAATCTACAGTTTCACCGTCAATGGGGTGCTCAAACCATTGGTTATTTCTGTCAGCCATACCAGAAAGAAATTTTTAACCTCTCTCCACCATTTGCTTGCGTCCGTGACTTTTAGGTTTCTAACTTTAGACTTATAATACGATTCCTTACATTCTTTGATGGATTGAGCAACTTTATTTCTCCAAAAGTTGAAGGAAGAGGACTCCTTCCCATATTTTGCCATACATGTTTGCCTTTTCCTAATCAATGATTTTATCTTGCTTGTCATCCAAGGCTTGTCGGAGCGGCATTTACGTACTGCCTTCATAGGTAAATATTTTTCAACAGCTCCTAAAAGAGTACGATGGAAACATTCAAATTTATCTTGACACGAACCTTTCGAGATTACCTCTTGCCATGAAAACGAGGTTATCCACTGGCCAAATTCTCGAATTCGACTATCACGGGTGTCTCGTCTAAAGATAATCTCTTTGGGCGGTGGTTTTGCTCGAGGCAATTTCTGCCTGACAACAAAGCAGTAATGGTCGCTGGAGCCAATGTTGGGTAATTTCTCGGGTACAGACATAATTTTAGCTTTATTTGTTAAACACCAATCAAGGATGCCTGAATCTCTTGTGAAAACTTTTACAATCTGCGCCAGGCCGCATAACTGACGAAAGCGGCTGGAAGATATATTGGTTGAATTGGGATTAAAATCGCCCACGATGCAAATTAGACTGTCTGGATGACAAGCTAAATGCGAGTCAACAGCACCTTGAATATGGTTATAAACCTTGTAATTATCATCGGCCGACGCATGTGGTGGGTGGTAAACAACTGCAATCAGAATGGATGACACTGCCCTCGGAAGTCGACAGGGCCTCATTTGTAACCATAAACTAATTTCAGTCACGGACCCAGGAATTTCAGGAACTGATAGTCTTTTACATTGAATATTGGACTTAACAAATATTGCTACACCTCCGCCGCGTTTTTCACGATCTTTCCGGAACAAGGTAAAACCATGCATTGCAACTGCATTATCAGGTATCTCGTCAGATAACCACGTTTCTGTAATACATACTATGTCTGAATCATTCTGATTAACCACGCACTCTAGTTCGTCAATTTTTGGTGCAATAGATCGGATGTTACTAACGAAAATCGTAGGGATCCTGGAATCAGGTTGACTAGGATTAAGGGCTATCTTTACTAAGTTATCTCCAGTAATATGAGAGGGTTGAGCTGACCGTATACGCCGCGACTTTGGTTTATGGACTGGGAAATAGTTTGAAATAAATTGTTGTTGGTTGTTATATTGGGAACTAAATAGCTGAGAATTCATTGCATAGTAGTGATTTGGTGTACAATCTCTAGATATTTGGTCCAGTCCGACTCCTTGTGCTGCACGGAGTAACGAAACCAAGGGATATTGGTGCCTTGGGAGCTGTCGATGTAATCTAGGGACTGGTTCCGCTGTCTTCGCTGGTTCAGGGTAATCCACCAATACCTTGGTGTTTTGTCGCTGAGTGATGAGTGTGATTGGCCTCATTGCACACATTATTCTGATTGATTTGGCAATTAATCTCTTTTGAGTTATGCAGTAATTGCAAGCTATTATCATTACATTCTCCAGACAAAGGACTATTATTTTGCTGATTAGCTTCATTGGGCCCATTGTTCTGGTTGGCTTTATTATTAAGAGACTCAATTATGTTGGTATTAATACAAAAGTTATGTAATAAAGGGTCGTTAGGTTCCTGCAAACGGGGTTTTTCCCGATTATTCTCACTACACCCAGTGGTCTGAATAGATTTATGACAGATTTCCTTTGAATTGACAATAACACACGAATCGCTCGATATATCATCGTTGCAGGGGATTTGCAAACAATCGAGTTTTGATTGCAGTGTCGCAATAGCATGCCTTATAGCTTCCAAATCAGCAAGACTCGAGCGAGCTAAGTTAAGCTTTTGTAGTTCACTAATAGTTTTGTTTGAGATGTTAATTGTATTAATCGTCGCGGAATCAGGATCATTACTCTCCAATATTTGGTCGGGGCCTATTGGCAAGGTAGATTTATTCTCGGAGAAAACTTTCGCCTCTAGTAATGCAAGACGTGACTTCAAATTCAAATTTTCTTTAGTTAATTTACATAAGTCCTGTTTACTTTTGTGAATAATTTCGATCTGTTCTGAAAATTTAGCTGTAATAGCAGCAGTAAATATTTAGGAAGTTCATCGTTGTATAGTTAAACGTAGTAACGTACTATACGAGCGCGAAAGGCTGCTGGGAATCGTTAACAAATTAATGAATTTTCAAAGCGATTCCCAGCAGCCTTTTGCGCTCGTATTCGACTTTTCCGCTTTGCTCATGGACAACTTTAATTGAAATAGCTGTACACAGATATATACAGATTAGTATAGATATGTGAAAATCAATGAAAATAAACGTAGTTAAGTTTAAAACATTTATTTTTGCTAGTTGTTTTAAGATTGCATGTTACCAAAACTTAAGACAATAAGCAGACGTATTGTTCCAAAATTTAAATTATATATAGTCACACTTCGGTTGTTAAATATATATTTCAATTAACTATTTAAGTTAAAGAAGTTACGAGTTAAATCTTCATCCCTTCATTCCTAAAACCAGTTGACATGAACCTCGATTACGATAAAAGAAGGAAGAGTGGCGTTTGGCTTTCGAAGTGCATCGTATATTTTGGGATTGCATTCTTACTTCTCACATGTTCGTGTCTTCGTGCCATGATTCGTGCTGGCAATACGACCGCCACCACTTTCCGTCAAATATCTCTGCAGCGACGCGAAAAATAATGTCCTGGTTATTTTCATGTTAAATCAAACATTCCCGGCCGTTAGCTGCTTTTACATGGATACGTAAAGGATAAAGCAATCCAAACAGTTTTCCTGTTCCATGTTTATTAATAGCAGCATATACACGCATGATCTACATCCATAAACATTTATCATTTGCCGGTGTCACAGGAGATTCGCCCCCCCCCAGGAGATTCGCCCGGGGCGAATATCCTAGGAATATCGCCCCCCAGGGGGGCGAATCTCCTAGGAATATCGCCCCCCTTTAGGAATTTCGCCCCCACCCCCATATAAATTTTGAATTTTTGATCTAAAAACAAAACGATTGCAAGTTGAAAAGATTTATTGTGTGATTTATTTATTTATTACAAGGAGACAAAATTACATACACATTTTAGTCTTCTTAGCAGCTGGTGGTGTGCACAGTCTGCATAACCACTCATTTGAGGTACTTAGACTAGTGTCATATTCTACACATCTAATTAAAGTGGAACCATCACAGAGATCGCATAAAATCCTGTTGTCGTATTCTTCTGGCAGTTTACATTCACATAACATATTAGGCCATATAAAATAAATTCCTTGATTCTCATCACCACGCGCCCGACGATATTTTGGTTTCCTTTTTTTTCGCGTTGATATATTTTTGTATTTTGTTATAAAATATAAATTTACCGCCCGACCAAGCATCTTCAGAGATTTCGTTGTTTTTATATTTTATATTGGAATTTTTGCAATATAAAATTGTTTTATCGTTAATATTGCAACATGTTAAGGGATGCTTGGAATACTGAAGAAAAAAATGGGCTTATAACCTTATTACAACGATTTGTGTGGACCCTTATGCATGTTCATTAGCGCATGTGCAATTATCCACTTATACAGCGTTCTTCTATAATATATTTAAGGGCAAATATAAAAAGACCTCCCTCTCCAATTTTTTTAAATTTTAAACTTTTCCGGTATGTTCTTCAATATGGTGGGTGGGTGGTTTGACTTATTGTGTACATATCGTGGCACGTTGTTGGGTTTGGTATATGGCATGTACTTTCCATTCTCCAGATCTAAGGTAACGTCTAAGAAATTTATTGCGGTTTTATTTGCTTCAATCGTGATTTTTAGTCCGTGATTCTTAAAAAGTGCACATATGCCCTTTTTAATTAGTTCGACTCTCCGAGGTGTGTCCTTCGAAATTCCGAGTCCATAATCCCTATAGAGACCGAATGTGTTGCCATATTTCGCTGAGATTTGGTGTAGGAGATATGCTCCTACCAACTCGCAGGTCTCAGCACCATCGTAACTGCCCATCGTTACGTCGAAATGGTTGTTGGTGGCTTTCTAGTCAAATCGCAAAAATTCCAATATAAAATATAAAAACAACGAAATCTCTGAAGATGCTTGTCGGGCGGTAAATTTATATTTTATAACAAAATACAAAAATATATCAACGCGGAAACCAAAATATCGTCGGGCGGTGATGAGAATCAAGGAATTTATTTTATATGGCCTAATATGTTATGTGAATGTAAACTGCCAGAATAATACGACAACATGATTTTATTCGATCTCTGTGATGGTTCCACTTTAGATGTGTAGATTATGACACTAGTCTAAGTACCTCAAATGAGTGGTTATGCAGACTGTGCACACCACCAGCTGCTAAGAAGACTAAAATGTGTATGTAATTTTGTCTCCTTGTAATAAATAAATAAATCACACAATAAATCTTTTCAACTTGCAATCGTTTTGTTTTTAGATCAAAAATTCAAAATTTATATGGGGGGGGGCGAAATTCCTAAAGGGGGGGGCGATATTCTTAGGAGATTCGTCCCCCTGGGGGGAGATTCGTCCCCCTAGGAATATCGCCCCCCTTTTAAGAGGGGGGGGCGAATCTCCTGGGGGGGGGGCGAATCTCCTGTGACACCGGTACATTATTAGCCACGGTCAAAAACGAATGACAGTTGGCAATAACGAATTGTTACAGAGGACATTTCAGCGTCTACTTTCCCAAATGTTTGATGAGAGTTGCAACTATTTTTTAGCTTAAATATATTACATTTAGATAGTGTTGGTAATTGGGAAAGTATTAAGAGACAGGTGACCAAGATTTTTGCTAGTTTTAAGATTGCCGATTGCGTGTTACCAAAACAAAGACTAAGCAGACGTATTGTCCCAATAATTTAAATTATATATAGTCACACTTCGGTTATTAAATATATTTCAATTAACTATTTATGTTAAGTAGTTACGAGTTAAATCTTCATCCCTTTATTCCTAAAACCGATTGACGTGAACCTCGATTACGATAAAATGAAGGAAGACGGTGGCATTTGGCTTTCGAAATGCATCGTATATTTTGGAATAGCATTCTTATACTTCTCCCATGTTCGTCAGTGCCTTCGCGCCATGATTCGTGCTGGTAATACGACGCCACTCTCCGCCAAATAGAGAGTTTGAGCAAGACAACGAAGTACGAAGACGAAGGCATACTTGACAATTTTTGCCGCCTGCACATTATCTTGCGCATAGTGAGTTGGACGTCACTGGTAGTTGCTCAACGTGTCTTCCCATGTGTTGCTGTTTATGAATACTGACCATAATTCTTGCCCTGATCCAGAAGGGAACAACGAGACATGAAACTATACCCCGTCTTTGTCCTTCTGCCTTCGTGCAGAACGAAGTTCACAACGAATTTTGCCAAAATATTCGTTGTGAACGAAGGCAGAAGAACGAAGACGAGATATGGATTCATGTCTCGCTGTTTTATCCTGATCAGGGTAAGGATTTGAGTCAGCATTCACAAACAGCTAGACATGAATCTCTAATCTGTCTTCACTCCTGACCCTAAACTCAGACTGCGCAAGATAATGTGCAAGACAGGCAAAAATTGTCAACCACGTCGTCGTCGTCCGACTTCGTTCTCTTGCTCAAACTCTCTATTAGAGAGTTTGAGCAATATCGCATCTGTAGCTACGCAAAAAATACTGTCCTGGTTATTTTCACTGTTAAATCGAACATTCCCGCTAGCTGCTCTTACATGGATACGTATAAAGGACAAAGCAATCCAAACAGTTTTCGTGTTTGAGAATTTTTTATTTAACATAGGTTTTCCATGTTTAATAGCAGAACATACACGAATGACCAACGTGTATAGGCCTACGCATAAACATTCAATCATTATTTGTACATTATTAGCCACGGTCAAAAACGAATCACAGTTGGCAATAACGAATTGTTACAGCGGACATTTCATGCAATGTCTACTTTCCCAAATGTTTGATGAGAGTTCCAATTATTGTTGAACTTAAATATATTATATGATCACATGATAGTGTTGGGAGAGTATAAAGAGCGGAGAGGTGACCAAGATGGCAAGATCGCGTGAGCGCCAACACTCATTCATACACTCTCATAACTGTCAGACTGACCCTGAAGAAACATTCATATGCAGTAATGTGTGCATTTAAAAAGGTTAAAATTAAAAAAGAAGGGAGACATTATACTATAGGAATATATGGAGAGACTTGCATGCTGGTGGCTAAATTCCCAGGATTTTTAAAGAACATAATACATGAATCATATCCGACGAAAATCAGTTCAGAAAGTACTAGACGTATTGTTTGAAAATATGAATTAGTCACACTTCAGTTATAAGTATATTTCAATGAACTGTCGATGTAAAAAAAATACGAGTTAAGGACTTATGTCTCAGCCGTTTTGAGCATCCTAAACACAATTCGACCTGAACCACGATCGACTGCGATAAAATGAAGGAAGAATGGCATTTGGCTTGCGAAGTGCATCGTAAAATTTTTTGGAACAGCATTCTTATTTCTATTATTATAACGACATGTGTTCGCAGGCTGTTTGCGGAGATAGTCAATTGATTTTTGTACTATATAAATAAACGATGTGAATCGTTCTGCAAACCAGTAACTACAGTAACGCAGACAATCAGTGTAGTTAGTAGTAAATACGCACCGACAAACTCGGTGCAACAGCTCCAATCAACAGACCAATTGATTGCGCAACGAGACATGTGAGTATAGTAATAGTCAAAAACTGCCAGTATCGTATCCCATCGTATGGCTGTTCAGTCATGAAGTACACAATAGGACAGTAGATAACCGGAAATATTATATGAAAGAGAAAAAGAAAATATAAAATCGGGATTTTATGTTTGGAGTTGAATAGTTCAATATCTCCATGCATTAATGAGTTTAGTAAACTAAGAAATTACAGTTTATTATCAATAAACTATCAGTTCATAGTGGACAGCTCTTGTTAGTTATGTTTAAAATGCTCCATCCTGGAGACCCAGTATAAGGGCCATGAGCTTAGTAGGAACCTTGTTCCCGAAGAAAACCTGTGGTATTTGATAGACAAATCAAACTGACCAACTCTTCTAATCAAGATATTAAGGTGAACATTTTGACATGCACAGAAAATCTTTCAAAATATGATATGGATGGCAGTTATTAATTAAATTTAATAGAAATACCTGAAACTTCTATTATTACAAGTTACGAAGTAATGCTAAAAAAATGGGCGCAAGGGGATAGTTTTGGGGCAGCTTGTAATATTATACCTGAAGTGGTAGATCAGCCATTGTCTTCGCTAAGTAATACGACTTTAAACTGCCCCATTTGTTCAAATGTTCTCTGATAAATACTAGCTTTTCTGTGGGAACGGAAAATTAATATATAAGTTCTCTTGTACTTGCTTCCGTATTGTATAAAAAAGAAGGAAGAATGTAGTGTAGGGAAATTTAAATAGGCAGGAGCCAGTGTGACATTGAAGAAATGAATGACATTGTACAAAATAATGTTCACGAAATATCATATTAATAACATACGCACAAACGAGAAATTTATAAATTTTCAGTTCTACGGGAGGTTTTGAGGCCCCATTTAAGCCATGATTCCGTTTAAGTTATTTTAAACAAAATGTATCAGATAACATTTTGTTGATCTTTGAATAAATTATGCGGCAATTGCATTCTCTGTACAATGAAACAACATTTCAGGTTTATAAGTGTAATAGTTATTCTCGTTTTTTCGCTATATTTATCTATTTAACACCCCCACCATATTTTTTCTTTGGGGCGGAGGAAGGACACCTATACATAGCAGAACATCCTTATGTGATATAAATTTTGTCACGATATATAACAAGATAAGCACCCGAAGTTCAAAATGTGCAGGTATATGAATAAATTTATGAAACTATGTAGATTTGTTGTTCTGCTTGCTAAATTAAGATTTCAAAGACTTCAAAAGATCATGACGCCACACAAATTATACATATATGGCTTTATGATTTTTATTAGCCACGGTCAAACACGAATGAGAGTTAATGAGAATACACGCTTCCGTAAAGTAGGTCACCTTGGCTATAGAGCCTCGTTTTCGTGATTGAGACGTGGCCTTTAACTGATGTCAGATACACGAAATCGAGGCTTTAAAGCCAAAGTGACGTACTTTCCGGAAGGCTGTATTGGCAATCACGAATTGTTACTGGGGACATTTCTCTTGGTCTACTTTCACAGAAATTTGATGCGGGCTCCACCTATTTTTTAACTTAAATAGATTACATGTTGTGTTGGGAATTCGAAAGTATTAAGAGACAGGTGACCAAGATCGCATAACTACTAACTCTAATGCACTCTCATCCTCGTCTGGGGTCCGCACTTTAAGTCTGGTTTCCATATGGTCAATGGCCAGTTTATAATAGTTTATACCTGTAGTCACATAATATAAATCATACGTATTCTCTAGTTATAATCACTCCGCGTATTTTCAGTTCTAAGGTGTGGTCTTTCGGCTGATGAGAAAGATAGTGACCAGGCTTTAGTCAACAGTTGAACATCGTAACAAGGAGATCGACCGTGAACAAACATTCAGATACAGTGCATTTAAAAAGTTTAAAATAAAAGGAACCGAGACAGGATACTAGGAATATCATTCTGGTATAAATTCCCAGCATTTTTAAACAGCAACCTTACATAAGATAATAATATGAGGCAAACTAAGATCAGTCAGGTCAGAACGACGACGTATATATTGTTTCAAATTGTTCAAATTGTAAACTAGGCACAGTTCAATTATTAAATATATTTCAATGAACTGTCTATGTAAAAAATACGAGTTAAGTTAATAAGTAATCATTTTTCAGTTTCGAGCATCCTAAACCACCATTTGACTTGAACCTCGACTACGGTAAAATGAATGAAGAATGGCATCATCCTCGTACCCAGGGTCTTGTTGGTACATTTGGCTTCTCGAAGTGCATCGTTCTTAATTATATGCATGACAATATGTCAACATAGCCTCCTCCGCAAGCTCTCTATGGGTTCTAGCCTGCGAATGGAATGTCAACATATCTCCAACTGGTTATGATTCTACAGTATTGGACAATGGCATGCACTTAATTCATGCACGCAACACAATCACGCCGCAAGGGCCCTAGCTGCCAATCATATGCAACAGGTTTCTCGGTGAAGAATCTGTTTATATTCATTAGTATCTGTATTTTTGAAGACATAACACACTCCATGGAAATGTTCGAATATTAATTTAAATGAATATATATGTAATTAAGCTTAACAAAACATTTTTTTACTAGTTTCAAGATTGCGTGTTTACCAACGCCAAGAGTGCACGTAGGCATATTGTCCCAAAATTCAAATGAGTCACACTTCAATTAATAATATATTCCAATAAACTGTTGGAGATAAATATAGTTACGAGTTAAATATTCATCCCTCAGTATCGTGAACACCAGCTGATCTGAACTGCGCCTACGGTAAATGAAGGAAAAATGGCATTTGGCTTACGAAGTGCATCGTGTGTTTTTTGGAACAGCATTCTTACTTCTGACATGTTCGTGTCTTCGTGCCATGATTCGTGCTACTAATACAACGCCACTCTTCACCAAATCTCGCATCAGCTACGCGATAAATGCTGTTCTCGTTTTTTTTACCTTAAGTCGAGCATTGGCGCTGCTTTTACATGGATACGTAAACGACGAAGCAATCCTAACAGTTTTTGCGTTGGACGAATTTCTTTTGAACATAGGTTTTCCATGTTTAATAGCTGCGTATACTCGCATGATCTACCCTTGGCTCGCATATCTTAAACATCGTGTACGGCGTGTGTTCAATATTCTGATAGTGCAATGCTATATATTTATCCTAGCAGGAATCGCAGGGACAACTTATGATCAACATGTAAGTTTATACGTCAAACTCATACTACCATCATGCTCTATTCTGTGTGCACTGTGCGCCTTCATTACTTACGCGAAGACTTTCTACAGCAATTCTTCTAACGATATTGAAAAATCGAATGACCTGACAGTAGGAATCATTAATACAACAAGCTGTGAAACGGCAGCCAATGACATGAATGAAAGGAAAGGTACAACTGAAGAAAACATCGTTACTGTCTCGATATCGTGTATATGGATCATATGCGTTGTGGTCTGGGGCTGTATTGTGTCTGGAAACCTTAAGCGGTGGGAAAGCGATATATACGTCGAGAGTTGGTATTCGTGGATGTACGCAAACGTACTTCGTATGATAGAATTGGGAAACGCTGCCATCATGTCACGTCTGGTACAACGTGTCACGCTCAAGCAAAAATTTCCGTTGCTGATGTAAACTGTAAAACATTCAGTCGATTATGCCATCTCGATTGTGACCGAGTTTAGATGATCTCAAAATTTAGAGAGTGCAATAACAATTCGTTATACTTGAATAATATATTTTTAATTAAACAAATAATGAAACGTGCATGCATGGCTGATATTCTCAGGCAGCATTTACACTGTACCGTTTTCGTAGCGTTCTCGTATTGTTCGAGAGAACTAGACTATTGTCTTGCGTTCCCTTGAGGATTAAGAACAATACGAGAACGCTACGAAAACGGTACAGTGTAAACGCTGCCTAATAGGTAGCCCAGACATACCGTGCGATTTAAATCAGTTAAATGCTTGGTATACTTAATTACCCCCTGCGGTATCGATTTCAAGATAATAATGTTAACGATTAGCTCAAACATATTCTGAATTTTTACACTAAAATGTATCACTAATCAATACTTATCGTTGAAGAAAATATACTTAGGTACTCAGCAAAAATAAATAGTTTATACCTTCAGTAGAAGCACTTGAAATCCAGCTTTAAAATCGTGACATTCACGGCGACGCGGCGATTTTAAAGCTGGATTTCAAGTGCTTACACTAAAGGTATAAACTATTTATTTTTGCTGATGCATGCTATGTTCCTAAGTAATATATTTCCTTCAACGATAAGTATTGATTAGTGATACATTTTAGTGTAAAAATTCAGAATATTGTTGAGCTAATCGTTAACATTATTATTTTGAAATCGATACCGCAGGGGGTAATTAAGTATGCCAAGCATTTAAATTTAAATCGCACGGTATGTCTGGGCTACCTATGATATTCTTCTTGGGGAGACGCAATCCCTTAGCGGATAGTGTCCAGCTGGGGATCTCTCTGCAGGTGAGACAGTATATGCGCTGTGAGAGTTTGGGTATTGTCATAGCTCGAAGGTCGAAAGTCGAGGTCAAGGGTCGCAAGTCAAGAGTTGAAAATGGAAATTTATTTATTTCATTAATAATACATTAGAACACTATATTTTTCGAATTTGTTGTCAAAATTTTAAAGGTTTTCCTATATAACTAACTTTATGAATGTTAGTAAAGGACAATGTAAATCCATTCGAACAAATATTGTATTTTATTGTACTACCTGTAGCTGAATGAATCGTTGGAACCCCAGCACAGCAAAAAGCTCTCATTATGGTCGTGAGATAATTCTGAACCGAACTAAAATCATCCGTGCTTCGTGCAAGTAATTTTCGACCGTACAACTCAAGTCTCCATTTATTATACACCACAAGGTTCTCGCAACTATACAGCCTAGACCTAGGCCTTCTAGTCTTATTTATATTTTTTTATAAATATTCAGCGCTTTTTCTCATGAAAAGACTGGGACTAGGTGATTTGGGGGCGGGGCGGAGGAAGCAAGCCTAGAAGGCCTAGTGGACTTCCCAACAACAAGGCCAAAACTGCCCTGAAACTGCCCTGGTTGCGAAATGCCCAATTATTGCATTCTCGAACAGAATTATTTGCAACTTAACGGCGATTTTAAACCGATACAGGTAAAATAAACTCATTTATAGTATAAACTTACTATTTTTATTTGTATACACATCTAGAAAATCCGGTTTTTTATCATAAAGTTCGAAGCAACACTATTATTTAATATGTTGACAAGGTGTAGCGAAAGCACAAAATGAGTCAAAATATATACCAAAAGTAGAATCTTTCATGAAATTTTGTTTTATACACAACTACATTAATATATATTTTCTCAATTTTGGCGAGAAGCAGTCTTGTGTTTGTAAAATATACAAAATAAAACGGATACATATATTACCCAGCGGCAAAATGACGTTTATCCAACGTTGAATCAACGTTGGAAATGACCTTCCAGACGTTGGATAGACGTTGAAAAAGGGTTGACTATGCAAATTGATCGACGTTACTGTTTCAACGTTGAAACAACGTGGAAATTAGGTTGCCAATCTCGTCAACCATAATTCAACGTTGAATCCACGTTAAAACAACGTTGAGATTGGTTCACAAATCGACGTCGTACATAGTTTAACCATGAATGAACGTTAATTCAACGTCTGTTGGCTGCTGTTGAACCAATGTTTGTAAAACAACGTCAGAGAAACGTAGATATTAGGTTGTCGACGTCGCAACCTTTTTCCTACCACATTTCAACGTTGAAACAACGTCGTGTGCCTGGTGGGTATTAGCCCGTACAGTACTGTATATAAAAACGTACATTGTTTACAAATGGTATATCCGTAAAATTTTTGAACAATAATTTCAAAATCCCCATTCCCAATTCGCAAATATAGTTATTCAAAGCAAAACAGTAGATTGTCTTGCGAATAAAAGAATTATTATTTTGTGCCGTTTCGCTACACCTTGTCAACATATATAAATAGTGGTGCTTCAAACTTTATGATAAAAAACCCGATTTTCTAGACGGGTATACAAATAAAAATAGTAAGTATACTATAAATGAGTTTGCTTTACCTGTATCAGTTTAAATTCGCTGTTAAGTTGCAAATAATTCTGTTTGAGAACGCAACAATTGGGCATTTCGCAATCAGGGCAGTTTCAGGGCAGTTTTGGCCTTGTTGTTGGGAAATCCACTAGGCCTTCTATTTTTTCGCTTGCGTCAGGCTTGTGTCCTTCCTCCGCCCCGCCCCCAAATCACCTAGTCGCAGTCTTTTCATGTGAAAAAGCGCTGAATATTAAAAAATATATAAATAAAAATAGAAGGCCTAGGTCTAGGCTGGCAACTATACTATGAATATGAAACTGTCAATCGAAAATGTGCGCTTCCGGTGCAGACATGTGAACACGTGCTGTTAATAGTTCTATGTATTTTATAATAATAATAATAATAATAATAATAAACATTTATATAGCGCACAAACCAAGACTGTTCTAGGCGCTTTACAGTAATACAAAATCCAATCTTAAAACTAGTGTTAAGAATGTTAAAACTATAGAATACATCATACACTATTTAAAAACAAGTTAAAAAGATATGTTTTAAGAAACTTCTTAAAAATGGTTAATGATTCACACATCCGAAGATGAAAAGGTAAATCATTCCACAATCTTGGTCCAGCAACACAGAACGATCTGTCTCCGTATGTCTTTAGTCTAGAATAAGGAATCTGGAGCAATTCATTTCCATTTGATCGAAGAGTACGCTGCGAAGTACGACACAGCATAAGTTCCTTCAGATACGATGGAGCAAGATCATTAACAGCTTTGTAGACAAGAAGTATAATCTTGAATTGAATACGGTATTGGACAGGTAACCAATGCAATTCGATAAGAACTGGGTGATATGCGCCGATTTCTTAGTATCAGTTAGTAAACGAGCTGCAGTATTTTGGACTCTCTGAAGCTTCTGAAGCAAATATTTGGGTACACCATACAACAGGGAGTTACAATAATCCAATCTTGAAGTTATAAATGCATGAATAATTATTTCTAAGCAATTTCGAGGTAGATACTTCTTAATTCTTGAAATATTCCTAATATGGTAATAAGCTGACTTGCAGGTACCATTAATATGTTCGCCCAATCTGATCCACTCATCAAAAATCACCCCCAGATTTCTTGCTGAAACAGTTGGCACAATTTTTTCCTTTCCCACCATGATATAATTTAAGGGAGGCATCAGATGATAGCGTGAATGGACTAATATAAGCTCCGTTTTGCCACTATTTAGTTTCAATTTATTCAACATCAACCAGTTTCCCAATTCAAGTATACATTTATCCATACGGATCTTAGATGATATTAAATCATCACGATCATTCGTTTTGAATGCAATGTAAAGTTGCCCATCATCAGAAAAAAAGTGAAAGCGCAGATTGTGGCGCCTAGCCACATCCGCGAGAGGGGCAGTATAGAGTGAATACAACAGAGGACCCAACACAGATCCCTGAGGTACACCACAATCAAGATCACTCAATAACGAATCAGTTCCCTCAACACGAATAAACAGTTTCCTGGATGTAAGGTATGAGGTAAGCCAATCCAACACACGACCCCTTATGCCAAAGCGTTTCAATAGTCTTGTTAATAACATTAAGGGGACTCTCTACCCTAATTTTGGGAAAAATGGACGATTGTGAAACAGGAGGCAATTTTAAGAAAAAACATCTAATTATGCATCCAAATGAGAATGTTTCTTGAATATTGGTACTTAGACATTACAAAAATAGTATTTAATTAACTTCAGATAGCATCATGGGGGGTCTACCTTTACCGAGAAGGCGAGTAATTGGAATATTACAGTAAATCTTTAAAATGCTAAAACTTTGAGGCAATTCAAGGTACAGCCCTGAAACTTTGAACACTTGTGCAACACACAGGTATGAACAAATTAATGATTCATTTTTTTGATTGGACAACTGGTGTTGCCATAGTAACAGTTAAGGCATCCTTAAATCTCTTTTTCAATTCTTTTGGTCAGAATTGGCTGTATCAACAAAATCTCTCATTAATTTTTTAAGTACATAGATGAGAGTAAACTGTGAAAATTTCAGCCAAATCTGTTAAAAACTCTTTGAGTTTTAGCATTTTAAAGGTAAAAATATGCGGCAATTTTGTTTTGCGGCAAATCCAAGGTAAAGTTGGACTAACATGTCTTCGGATTGTTTTCAGCTTTACTAACATCCTAGCAGACAAATGTTAACAGAAAACAACATAACAATCCATTCTTACTCCTCATAATGTTCCACCTACTCATTGTTTTTGTCTTTTTGGTCTTTTAGCTAGTTTTAGTCCCGGCAACGCCCTTCATTAAACGCATCACTGCTATAGGATGGGCCACCTTCTTCGTCACATGTTTCCAGTTCTCTAACAAGCTTTGCTTGTCTTCTTCTTCTTTTCAAAGTTCTTTTCTTTTCTTTTTTCTACCAAGCTTGCTTTCCTTTTTGAAGAGGCTATTCTCTTCTTGTCCATACTGGCTCCTGCTTCTTCAGTAAACCTGCCAGACGGGATATTTGCCACCTTCATCACCTCGTGCCGCGCCTTCGAACCGCTGTCAAATTGGAGTACAGCAGACAAAGCAGCCATTTTGATTGCCTTTGGGCTCTTATACTTGTGCTTTAGTGCTTTAGACCAGACTATTCCATTCAGGCTTTCATTCTGGTTTGGGGAATAGCTTATCATACCATACCTTGTATTCATCCGAATCATTATCTGCCTTCTGTTTGTTACACAAAGTACAAATCTTTGACCGAAAACCATAATCAAGAACTTGGCCTGTCTCTACAGGTATAATAAATCCATAGGAAGCTGTATGTCCCCTCTTTGACCAAGTACCATTATACATTTATGTCCTTCTTGAAATGCTTGGTGAACATTTGACAAATTGAAGAACAGATAGCCAGAGTCTTCACTAAAATATGGCTTTGATGGGTCCCCCAGTGTATCAATTTCTTCGTCACCGTCCATACTCCATAGTGGCATTTGTACCCTCTCATACGTCTACAGATGATACAATTTTCTTCTCGCTTGCTGTAAGTGGCCGGTTTTCTTCTGTCTCGCAAGTGTTAGTAACATGTGGTTCTGAAATCTCATGTCCAGAAATGGCCGACTGGTTAATAACGGCTCAACGCGATATTCATCCACTAACTTTGCCTTTTACCATGAAGGAATGCCACGAAATTTGTCTTTAGCCTTTCGTCTAGGCATTATTTATATAAACTTGGAAAAATAGGCTGTGTTGTTAACGTAAATTCGGGTGAAATACTTTCAAAAAGTCAACAATACTGCATGAGAAAATCTTCCAAAACAATATGGCGACGTGTGACAAATTTTATACCATTTCCCAACCCCCCCCCATAGAGATTATAAATAACACTAGAGGAGGCATTGTAATCTTAATTCAGTAAAAAAAAGGGAACGCGACTATTGGGGGGCAAATTCAAGTCCCGGATGTGTATTCGTGTTCCCATTGGTGACGAGTTTCAAATCAGCCAATGAGAACACGATTTTATATCCGGGACTTGAATTTGCCCCCCATTAGCTGCGTTCCCAATTTTTAACTCGATGCCTCCTCTAGTGTTATTTATAATCTCTATGCCCCCCCTGACAAGCACTTGTTCCCAGGACATTTAGAAACATATTTTGAACACGGTCAAGTTAAAACTTATGCATATTTATGGTTATTTACCAGTTTTAAAGGCCGATTTTGAAGCAAAATTTTACCCGTTACCATGGATACGGATTAAGAAAATATCAATTTATACATTGTTATTCACAAAAAGTCAAATATCTCGGGAACTAAGCGGAATTTTAGCATTCTGTAAAAAGTTTATGAACAAGGAATATTTTATCTACAATAGAAATGCAATTTTCAATTTTGACCCGTATGGTCAAAAATTAGGGTAGAGAGTCCCCTTAAATGATCCACGGTGTCAAAAGCCGCCGACAGATCCAATAGGACAAGAATAACAGAATCACCGTTATCTAGAGCTTGAAGGATATCATTTTGAACCCTCAATAGCGCTGTTTCAGTACTATGACAAGGTTTATAAGCAGACTGGAATTTCTCATGTAGATGATTTTCAGTAAGATAATCAGTTAATTGTACAGCAACTGCTTTCTCAATAAATTTCGAGACAAATTTCAGATTTGATATTGGACGAAAACTGCAGAATTCTTCATAGGAAAGATTGTACTTTTTTAAAAGCGGTTGAACAACAGCAATCTTCAAAGAGTCAGGCATTGTACCACTTTCCAAGGAGAGGTTGATTATTCTAGCTACAACGGGTAAGATGTCTTTAAAACAGTGATTTAGCATGACCACCGGGAGTGGATCCAGAGAACAGGATTTAGTTGCGATACGTTGGATTAAATGGAGCACTTCGTCTTTTCCAACCTCCCTGAAGGTGTGAAATTCATAAGGACATGAATCAGCATCAGGTATAGGATTTTCTATGTTTTTACTCAAGAGTTC
Organism: Paramuricea clavata; assembly: GCA_902702795.2. Lineage (NCBI taxonomy): Eukaryota > Metazoa > Cnidaria > Anthozoa > Malacalcyonacea > Plexauridae > Paramuricea > Paramuricea clavata. The sequence goes on along the minus strand of CACRXK020001014.1, from coordinate 24,910 downwards.
ATTTTCGATATCACCTCGTATTTTAACAATTTTCTGAGTGAAGAAATCACTAAATGAGTTGGCAAGTGACATTGGGTCAGGAGAAGATGGATAGCGAATAATCGTATTTGTATGCAGCAAATTGCTTACAGTCTTGAAAAGGGTTTTTTGATCAGATGATCCATTATTAATTAAGTCGGTAGAGTAAGCCGATTTTGAGGAGTCGATAAGTTTATTTACAGCATAACATTGTTGTTTATAGCGATTCCAATCAGCATTCGTCCTTGTTTTATGCCATTTTCTCTCAAGTTGTCTCCAAATTCGTTTCTTATCATTGATTTCGTTAGTATACCAGGGTGCCTTAGGGCGCAATGTAATTTCCCGGGATTTAATCGGTGCATGGTTATCTAAGATAGTATGAAGACAATCATACTCATTCACCAATGATACCAAATCCATAGTCGTAAAATTCTTAAGAAGAAAAGAATTTAGTACATCCGTTTTGAATTTATGAATATTAACCGCCCGCAAATTACGAAGAAGCAAATGTTTCTTCACAAACTTCGGTTTCCTAATCAATAGTTGTAAATGCACAACTGAATGATCAGAAATCAGAGGATCGAAGATGTTGTAATGGTTAACAATGTTTTCTTCAGATCGCGTTATAATTAAATCCAGTGTGTGACCGCTTGCATGTGTTGATCCAGAAATGTACTGCTTCAAATCAAAGGAAGCGAGAAGATCGACGAACCGTTTGGTAAGAGGGTCATTAGGATTGTCCAGATGAAAATTGAAATCTCCAGCTATCAAGAGTTGCCCGGGTGATACAATAATTCCTTCCAAAAAGGATGAGAACTCTTCAAAGAATAGAGTAGATGTCAATGAGTTAGCCGATGAAGGAGGCGGCCGATATACAACAATAATTCTAATATGTAGAAAGTTCAAAAAAGAACTGTCAAGGTATTCAAATGACCTAAATACCTCCTGTACATTACGCTTAATATTAAGACTTTCCTTGAATAAGAGACCAACGCCCCCACCGATTGATCCATGTCTCGGTGTATGCAGAAAACTATAACCTGTTGGGCATAGATCCCCAATAATCAAATCCCCAATAATCAAACCTGACTCCGGTACGCACGTCTATGTTTATTTACTTTCTCTGGGTTCACTGGCAGTGGGCGGTGAGTGATACGTACTGGAATGCTTCGAAATTGTTGACCACGATCATGTAAATAACTAGAGCAAGATTGCCTACCAGGAACATTATAATGACAGCTTTGTTCTTTTTGAATAGGATTTGTACGGCTTCCCGTATGGGAAAGCTCGCCTATTTTCGACTGTTCACTATTGTTCCTAACAGGGAAAACTACCTTTGTAGGGTTAATTCCTCTTGTGAGTGATTGATGGATTTTGGCAATGGCACCAAATCATGGTGTGACGTTTTCTCGCATGACTGATCTATAGCCATAAAAGTTTCTGTGTTATCCGGTACTTTTATTGGTGTGAAGCATGCATCGTTAGCGGTCCGAACAACAACGGGATTAATGTGAGGATTTGAATTACTAACCTCTTTTGTTTTGTTCGTGCCGCTGCTGCTAATGGGTGTAGAGGTTGTCAACATATTTTCGAGATTTGCATGATTTTTCGGCTCTTTTGGTCGGCAATCGTTCATGCGTAATATTTGGTTTTCCACGGCTTGGATTTTATGGTTGAGTTTCGATTCCAAAACAACCAAATCTAATTTCAAACCCTCCAAGTCTGGTGATAGCTTCGAACATTCACAACCCGTACATGCACTGGTGTTTTGTTGGTTGGTTTTCGTTTAAGGAGTTCTCGGTGTTAGTAGCCATGTCCACACCAGACTTGATACTATCGAGGTTTAAACTCGTAAACATAGCGTTGATCATACAACGTTTGATTCGATTTGCATCCTCTCCATTGATCTTTAGGAACTTTTTATTTTTCCACCAAAGCAACTCAACGTTGTCTGACACGAAAAGTTTTTTCTCGTTCGCCGGGGATGACCAGCTTCCCTGCAACTCTAGGTCACTCTTTACAAACTCCTTCAAACGATCAAAGTCGCCAGCCCAGGATAGTCTTAAATTCGCTGACATATCGAGTCGAGACTATTCGCAATCTGAAATAACTACAATATCATAAATACTCACATACAGTTCTACTGTTCTGTTCTCCAGCAATTTAAGGCTCCAACCCGCCGGAACACAACTCACAAGAACTCTAGCAGTTAAATATGCAGTGAGATATCAAATACTTGTGATTTGTATAACATTCCTTTAAGTTAGAGTAACGGAGCACAAAATACACGTCCGTCTTAACACCAATTCCACACAAAATTGTTAAATAATTATTGACATCGTTTCTCACACACCCAAAGGTTTTAAGCCTTTAAAGTTCCAAAACCATACGCGGTATGAGGAGTATCGTTAACTAATGAAGTTCTGAGCAATTTCAGAACTCTGTCACCGCCAACAGATAACATATTACTTATAATGTTTGTGACGACTCTGAGTGTGTACCCACACCGGGCAAGCTTGAAAAATATGTCTGACCACGGTGGCCTGGTATATTTTTCAAGCTTGCCCGGTGTGGGTACACGCTCAGATGAACGTCACAAACATTATATTCACTTGAGTACATAACACCAACACGGGCAAAAATCATATTATTTATAATCAAATTTCTCATGAGAGCAAAACGCCATTTATACTTTCAAACATCGCATCAGACGAAACTTTCAGTTATGCATAGCCATAGGTGAAATTTTTCAGTTTTGACAGCAAAACTAATTGTTTTGCCGCGTTTAATGGAGCTTTCAAAGCGGTTGTGAAACTTTTAAAATAGATAAAAATTTAGTATTTTCGACTTTCGACCCTTGACTCTCGACCTCGACTTTTGCAGACCCGCGACCTGTGACCCTCGACAATTACCCAAACTCATGCTGTGACATCAGCAATGGACGGAACACTGTTTGATGGTTAATTTTGGAATGTATTAATTTATTAAAATAAAATAAATTTCCACTTTGTATCCCGGGGCGTGGGTACTAATTCCACTTGGCTATGTACACCCGGGGAACAATCTCGTTCATAGCTCTGGAGAAATAGTATTTGTATTATACTGTCGTCTGTTGGGAGTGTATCTAAAAGTCGAGGGTCGAGAGTCGAGAGTAAAGGTCGAGAGTCGAGAGTAAAAGTCGAGAGTCGAGAGTAAATGTCGAGAGTCGAGAGTAAAGGTCGAGAGTCGAGAGTAAAAAGTCGAGAGTCGAGAGTAAAAAGTCGAGAGTCGACAGCAAAAAGTCGAGAGTCGACAGCAAAAGTCGAGAGTCAACAAAAATGTCATCAGAAACAACAAAGTCAAAATATTTTTAACACAATATATAGCCGTACGTTCCGTAACAACGGCTGAACTACAAACTTTCGCATATAAATATAGCTACAATAACAGTCAATAATATAAAAACATGAACAAAAAACTGCATGATACGAAACTAATCAGTATCATATGTGATGCTTTCATCTTGCTAAAAGTCATTTCATTAAATTTTGCTGCCTTTCAATGACAATGTAGCACATAAACAGAATTTTGACAGACAGTCGCAGATAAAACATTGTCTATTCTCATGACATTGTCTATTCTCATGACAAAGTTCAACGTTTTTACCGAGAAACTTCAATGTTTGTGATATTAATCATTTGATGGTTTCAATGCCGGATGATTCCAGCTATAGACTAATTTTGATCTAGGCAAGAAGAACAAAATCCATATTTGGGCCGAAAGTGGTGCATTTTCCCGCGCGTGATAGAAATTACAGTCAATTTCAGCTGACTTTTCATCGTAAGATTCCGAACTTCGTTCCGAACTTCGCAAATTCGTTGCCAAGTTCAAAAGTTCATAATGAAATTCACAAACATTTGATTGGCTGGTTTGATTTAATAGCCAATCAGAGGCTTTGTTTACAAACCTGTTTGTGAATGTCATTATGAACTTTTGAACTTGGCAACGAATTTGCGAAGTTCGGAACGAAGTTCGGAATCTTACGATGAAAAGTCAGCTGAAATTGACTGTAATACAAAATTTGCAAATTCCGAAGGTGATATTTTCCGCATTTTACAACATTTTTCGCGGGCAAACTTTGCAATTTTACTAATTTTAGCATGCTCTTTCTAGCTGTGGTGATGGATTTTGTCCTCATGTCTTGCCTAGATCAAAATTAGTCTATAGCTGGAATCATCCGGCATTGAAACCATCAAATGATTAATATCACAAACATTGAAGTTTCTCGGTAAAAACGTTGAACTTTGTCATGAGAATAGACAATATTTTATCTGCGACTGTCTGTCAAAATTCCGTTTATGTGCTACATTGTCATTGAAAGGCAGCAAAATGTAATGAAATGACTTTTAGCAAGATGAAAGCTTCACATATGATACTGATTAGTTTCGTATCATGCAGTTTTTTGTTCATGTTTTTATATTATTGACTGTTATTGTAGCTATATTTATATGCGAAAGTTTGTAGTTCAGCCGTTGTTACGGAACGTACGGCTATATATTGTGTTAAAAATATTTTGACTTTGTTGTTTCTGATGACATTTTTGTTGACTCTCGACTTTTGCTGTCGACTCTCGACTTTTTGCTGTCGACTCTCGACTTTTTACTCTCGACTCTCGACTTTTTACTCTCGACTCTCGACTTTTACTCTCGACTCTCGACATTTACTCTCGACTCTCGACTTTTACTCTCGACTCTCGACCTTTACTCTCGACTCTCGACACTCGACTTTTAGATACACTCGTCTGTTGGTATTCATAATACATATAATCTCCTCAAGAACGAGATAATGTTTGCTGTGATTGTAAAGTGTGGACTTGTAATTGGTTTCTTTAAAACTGGACTAAAGGATTAAAATTCCTTGACACTGGATTATTGACATTACTTTCATGCATGTAGGCTATATTTGTGCTTTAGATTTATACTCTCCTGTCAGATTTTATGGTATATACTATATTGAAATTTTCTAACTACTTTATAAAATTATAGTGGGCTAGAGGCCTTCTAAAAATCTGTACAAGCTTTTATTATTAATTTAACTCACTAATTTTACAATGTGTTATCAATTATTAAGCCAAATGACGCTTATAACGTTTGTGAATCAGAATGTACGATTCTGCAGTGAGGTGGCCCTGATTTGGGAAGCGTCTAACTGACATGATTTTAAACGCATTGACATTTATAGGTACTTATTTTAGCATGTAGGTATTACTGCTTCCCGGCTGAAAAATCCTGTGTCCAACCCTGCCAATGTTAGTTGAACACTGGGCATAGCTAGGTTACCAGGCTAGGTGAGGTGGATAGTTGAAATTTTAAGATTGCAAGCTCCTTATAGAACTAATTACTTCAAATAACTGCGGTTCACTGGGAAATCTCCCAAGATCCAGATACGATACACTATATATATACCTCTGAAAACATGGGATAGATCATGTTGTTGCCATGCATGCATATATATATCAGTAGTTCCAGTGCATCACATCAAGGAAGGCTTAATTATATTTCCCAATCAAACTGTATGCCTTTAACCATATCTCCTCTATTATGTTCCAAGTAGCTTACATGTATCCGGCATGCTTGAGGCGGACTGTTTATTGGAAGAGAGGCCTGAGAGTGTGATTGATTTAGACAATCACAGGAACATCAAGTTTAATAATGGTAAACAGTTCAAGATAATTAACAAATCTATCCAACGCACATGTATTTTCTTGTGAAAAATACGGGCGATTGGAGAGAGAGTATGTTAAAAAGAGTAGACTAATGTTTAAATCTACAGTAAATTACTCTGTCTGTTCCCTAAAGGTCTTGTCACACTATTGCGTATGAGAGAAACGTGTGAGAAGCGTATGAAAATTAATGAAATAATTTTCATACGCACAAAAATCCTTTGAAATGCCAGCGTATGAGTATCGTACATCTGGCGTACCTCTAGCGTATTCAACGTGTGCCTAGAGTATGCTTATCGCAAAGCATATACGTCTGATATGTACAAAATTTTTGAACATGCTTCAAAAATTTTCTGCCTCACCGCGTATGCTAGCGTATGCCACCATACGCGACCGTACTTGAAACGAGTATACAATCTATGCCTGACGTACCCCTACCCTATGTCAGCGTATACCGGCGTATGAGTGATATTTTTCATACGCTGGCATACGCTAGTACGATACGCAGTAGTGTGACAGGGCCTTAAACCTACAAGGGTAAAGGCAAGTTAATTTAGTATAAATTGTTACTTTCCCAGCCATAACACTGAGATCAGCAATATAAGAATATAATATAAGTTATAATATAATGGAAGTTATAGAACATCAGCAGCAAACGTTAAAGTTTTACAAATTCTTTTTTAAACTGAATATCATGACAAAATTTTGGACTTAATGTTCGATACCTTTACTGTTTGTCTAATGTTTATGAGAAATCAGAAACATATTGCGCTCGTTTCTTCCGACGTAGAGAACGCGATTAATAGAATATAATTTTAAACTATAGTAATTACGCGGGAACAACTCAGTATTTCATATAATGCAAAAGAACTGTAACTCCAAATAACATTTTGATTTATTTAAATCGACGTTTCGACAAAATTGTAGTGATCATTATTATACCCTAATGATGACTGCAAATTGCAATTAGTCGAAACGTGCAGTTCAATCGGAGTTGTTGTTCTTTTATATTTTATTATACAAGTAATGTCATAAGAAAATGCAACATCATATGCTTTCGACTAAATAAACAACATTAAAAAACAGCATTTGTGTTTTTCTAATTATAATTTATATTGAGATAATTTAATTGACAGAAGATGGCAGCCATATGGAGGGTGTGGTTTCTCTTTTTTCAGTGCTTTACGACAAAAGGCCAATTTTTAGAAAGGGCGTCAAATACAGGCTGGGGCTTATAAAGGAAATGTGGCATACAAAACCCTCACCACGAAGTAAATCACCGAAGTTTGTTTGTAGTTTTGCATGGTGATAAATTAAAAGTCTCCTTCTTTGTGCGAAATTTAAACGTCTGAAATCAGCCGCCATGTTATTTTCATTTTGTTCCATAATGCATCATATGAGATTTTTATATAGCTAAGTCCACTACCATATACTCATAAAATACACTAAATGCGAATACTGTGGTCTCAAATTCGATGACGTATTATTGATCATTCATGCATGTCTAATATCATGCACTAATATCACATTGAAGATTATCAACTACAGTATGCCCACAAGGGCTTCGGCCAGGGTACGGCCTGGGCGGGGGGATTGATTTTTACAAAAGCGCAGTGTGGCGTGGCGTACAGTACACGCGTTCACCTTTGGAAACGTTATCCTTGACGACGTTCCAGTATACACAGGAAAATATGAAACATTTTCTTACTGTGAACATTTCACAGACATTTTATAGAAATACCTAAAACATGTTTGGAAATTCAATTTCCAAGTTTTGCACACTTCTATAATATGGATATATTTTCAGGACGAAACGTGAAAATTTTCTAGAAAACGAAGTATCGAAATGGTTTGTATATTCCAGTGATAACCCCTTGCATGAGATGGTCTCTATATATTTGTTTTGTATGATATATTGAACACGATTTTTTCTGCATGTGCTGGTCAGTAATATACTCAGGTGAATATGCCGGATGCTTGTGATGTTACTCCGAGAGTATATCCACACTGGGCAAGCTTGAAAAATATGCCTGTCCACGGTGGGAATCGAACCTACTGTACGACCTTTGGAATACTAGCACAATGCTCCGCCAACTGAGCTACTGTACACGGTCAGGTCGGTTCGAGATGTGATACATTACACCAGCACTGAAAAAATCATAATTACTAGATTACATCGATATTGAAGGAACTAGATTCCGTTACGAAATATCACATACTCGAACCGACTTGACCGCGTAGCTCAGTTCGCAGAGCATTGGGCTAGTATTCCAAAGGTCGTACGTTTGATTCCTACCGTGAACAGGCATATTTTTCAAGCTTGCTCGGTGTGGATATACACTCAGAGTAACATAACAAACATCATATTCACCTGAGTACATTACACCAGCACAGAATAAAATCATGATTACTAGTCGATTATATTGATATCGAAGGAAGTAGAATCTGTTCCGAAATATCACATACTCGAACCGACCTGACCTCGTAGCTCAGTTGGCAGAGCATTGGCCTAGTATTCCAAAGGTCGTAGGTTTGATTCCTACCGTGAACAGGCATATTTTTCAAGCTTGCTCTTTGTGGATATACATGCACTCAGAGTAACATAACAAGCATCATATTCACCTGAGTACATTACACCAGCACAGAAAAAATTCATGATTACTAGTCGATTACATTGATATCGAAGGAAGTAGAATCTGTTCCGAAATATCACATACTCGAACCGACCTGACCGCGTAGCTCAGTTGGCAGAGCATTGGGCTAGTATTCCAAAGGTCGTAGGTTTGATTTCTACCGTGAACAGGCATATTTTTCAAGCTTGCTCGGTGTGGATATACACTCAGAGTAACATAACAAGCATCATATTCACCTGAGTACATTACACCAGCACAGAAAAATATCATGATTACTAGATTACATTGATATCGAAGGAACTAGAATCTGTTCCGAAATATCACATACTCGAACCGACCTGACCGCGTAGCGCAGTTGGCAGAGCATTGGGCTAGTATTCCAAAGGTCGTAGGTTCGATTCCCACAGTGGACAGGCATATATATTTTCAAGCTTGCTCGGTGTGGATATACACTCAGAGAAACATCACAAGCATCATATTGAACACTCTTCCACATTCCGTGAACTAAAACACACTTAAATAAAAAAAAAAGATACCTGTGAAAGTTGGCTAACGCCGCCAAAGATATTCTTGTTTTCGGATTTCATGGTGCATGGAAGAATGGAGACCATCATTTGTTTAAAATTAGAGTTTGTACTACTGCTTGTTGAGCTTCCTCGGGACATATTTTCTGCCACGTAAGCATTCCATGCTTTTACCAACATTGGAACTACGTCACCATATTCCCCGGATGAAACTTCGATAACTATGAAGTAAAATGTTCTCAACTCTCAGCAAGTTAATTAGCGCTTCTGGTACTTTGCAATTGGTACATGAACATGCCAAATACTATGTATAACACGGGAAAAGGAATTCATTATAGCTATATGCATATAAGGGGCCGACAATTTAACTTTTGAGGGGGAGGGGTTGGTGATTTACTATTGGCAGGGAATTTTTTTTCTGGGATCGTTATATGCAAGATATTTTTTCCTACCATCACCATGTACGATTTCTTTTTGCCACTCTCTCTTTTGCAGCATTTTTTTTCAATAGCTAATACCATTTAGATTCTTTAATTATAGTAAAGACATGGTAGCCTCGAGTCTTTTGTTTCAACAGGGACGTTTAATGGCGTATATCCCTCACTGCCCATGCATACACTTTTGTCTTCCAAATTTCCACGGGAAATTTAGTTGAAAACAAAAGATTTCTTTGCCTTCTAATTTTCCCCTGCATGTTTGATGAGGGAAATTTAGAAGACAAAGGCAGGTCAAAAGTGGAGTTCCCCAAGGTTCAGTTCTATACACCCTTTTCATAAATGGCTGCAGATTAAAAATTCTTTTATGTGCATATAAATTGGCCCAACTAGCCTCGTTTCTGGGTAGAAATTCCTTTGAAATCTTAACATGAGTACGAGGTTAGTTGGGCCAATTTATATGCACATAAAAGAATTTTTAATCGGCAGCCATTTATGAAAAGGGTGTATAGCTGAAAATAATCAGGAGCATCATTTACATACACCGAAAAAGTAGGGGGGGGGGCGGCTAAGATGGAGCACCACATATAATAATCCTGTCAAACTTCGCAGTATAGAGGCCAGTTGTAAAACCTTTTTAAATTCCTTATTATAATTGGGTCAGAAACGGGAGGACGATAAAATACAATAACAAGAAACTTTTTCTTAGTGTCAGGACGGGCTCATACGCAAACATTTCCGAGTTGCTTTCGATGTCTGTTCTACGGAAACTTCGCATAGTATTTCTAACTGACACTGACATTACTCCGCCACCAACTTCTGTAGAACGTCGGGTTTAAGACCACAATCAAATCCGTGTCCACAGCAAGTGTTTGAAATTCTTTAATCTTGTTGACTATACTTCTAGCGTTTAGGTATCAACATTTGATACTAGCTATGATCGTTGGGTCCGGCGTTTGGGGAATACCAACCAAGCGAATTTTCTCCAAAGAAAAGCAGGCTGAATGGTTGTTATACAAGCGAACCCGTTGCTTGAAGAAGCCATTACTCTGAATAGTTTCATGTAGTTTTCTGGAATTAACCCATTCAGCACAATTAATACACAACATTCGCACTGAGATCGGATTATCCAAGAGTAGAAAAGCTGTTACTAGCTAACTAACAAGCTATCAAAGTTTCATGAAGAAATTTGGTGGACGTGTAGGCCAACGCGAAATCTTCAAAACCTGGATTTTCTCTCATTTTGTTAGTTCAAACGCGAAACATTGTGTGTTACAATAACGAAGACTAAGCAGACGTATTGTTCCGAAATTTAAATTATATATAGTCACAGTTCGGTTGTTAAATATATTTCAATTAACTATTTAAGTTAAATCATCCCTAGCCGAGTCCTAACACCAGTTGACTTGAACCTCTATTACGATGAAATGAGGAAAGAGTGGCATTTGGCTTTCGAAGTGCATCGTATATTTTGGGATAGTATTCTTACTTCTCACATACTTTATTGTCTTTGTGCCGTGATTCGTGCTGGCAATACGAGTTAAGTACTCACGTTTCGGGAACCACTGAGTATTTTAACAAAATATAAAAATAAAATGCCTGAATCTTAGTCGAAATTAAGCTAGAATATTAAAATATTTATTTTCGGAGTTACCGTTGTTTTATACTCATGTTTCAGTTTTGAGCATCCTAAAGACCATTTGACCTGAACCACGACTGCGATAGCCTAAAATGAAGTGGAAATGGCAGAAACAATGCAGAAACAACGGTTCCTTACGATCAACATGTAGGCGTTTATACGTCAATTTAATACTATCATCATGCTTATTACGGTCAAGCAGAAATCTCCGAAATAGAGTTACTTCCATAAAGGAAAAATAAAACATACGAAATATACAGTTATTTACATATCAGCGAAGAACCAAAGAATGGAACAATGGGGATTTTTATACCTCAAAATATGTTATACCTCAAATTCAATTGTGATTTTTGACGGTATTTCACTCAACTTCATGCGGATTTCGTAATGCAGCGATCTACCGTGGGATAGTTATGCTATATTATACATCAAATTCAAATTGTCCAATCAGGAAGCTTAGTTTGTGCCACGTGAGCATGAAATTAATCGCGATATCACGCCTTACGTCATCAATTAGCGAGCCTGCGCTCCTTTTGAACATTATTCGCGTAGACCACTCGGGACAACACGCATGACAACAAGATGGCCGACAAAACATAAATAGTATTAATGAGTGATGAATAATTCAATTTTAAACCTAAAACCTGGGGCTTTTTCAAACCTAAAACCCGGGGCTTTGTCATTAATATTCCAAACAATATGTGATTCGAAAGAAAAGCGACGATACTTGCGCTAATCCGAAAATAAAACATCGTATTCACGAAGGTATGTGTCAAGTTTTTAATTCTCAACTTGGAGGCTTTTAATTTTCGGTATAATATATCATTTATAGACCCTCCGCTCGGGGGATTCGGCGAAATATTACCCTCAGTGATGATATTTCCCTCGGGGTTATCATCACTTCGGGTAATATTTCGCCGAATCCCTTTCGCTCCAGGTCTATAAATGATAAATGTTACACTCACGCGTGGACACCACGCGCTGATACAATATGGCGTTCGGGAGCTGTTGTAAGTTTGTAATTTCGCTTTTTTCGTATAAAAGATTTATTGATTTAACTGAAGATTTTCAAGGGGTATGTTACCTTCAATGATCCAAAGGATACAGCCTCAAGTATTTTAAAGGGAAAACGTCAAAAACTCAAGAAATTAAACATTGTATTCGTTATTCAGCAAGTTTTTGCGTCATAAACATGTTCTAACATATAGGAATATATAGGTTTGTGTTTATCGAAAATGGTTTTGTTTAATCACGTGATGATCTTTCCAGGTAGTATTTTGCAGAAATTATGGGAATACATTACTGCAGCGCGTGATGTCCAACTATTTCAACCTCGTACCCAGGGTTCTCTTTCTGTGGCCGAGGGCTGAAGAGAACCCTGGCAAAGGCTGCAGAGCATTACGTAATAAGTTATTTTTTCCCCGGGGGGTTATCAATTAGCAAGAACAGCCTGGTCGCAGGCTACTGTTCCGTTTCTGTTATTCATTGAATCGCTCATTCTATTTGATCGATGTGGCATCATTTATGGCACAGAATTTAGACATGATTTATGGCATGAAATGGCTCAATTGTATAAGATATTTATGCAGATGCTCGTAAACAATGTTGTTATGAAATGTGGTTGAATGATGAAAGGATAATATCTCAAATTTTGTATGTTCAAGAATTGTTAGAAAACTGGAAAGGGTGAGTATTTACAATTATTGTTAATACCTGTTCCACATTTAATACGCTGTTCCGAGCTTTAAAAAACTCAGCTGCTTGTACTTCTGATCTTTTATTCAACTTTTGAATCATTCTTATGTATATTGACAATTGCATGAAAATGTATATGTGAGATCACAGTTGAAATACAAACAATTCACCTCCGAATACATATATTTTATAAAGATTACTTTGAAATATTGCCTTATTTTAGTAACACTGGCACCATATATAAATATAGTCTATACACAAATGAAAAATATAAATTATAAGGAGTCGTCTGAATGGTTAATTTTATGGAAATCAAAACTCACATATTGTCCTAATATTTAATTATAACATAATTCACTTTGAATTACTGTACATGTCATATTTATATATCATAATATACTGAAATCAACTATTTACAATTGCTTTCACTATTAGGCCTCATCAATGAGTGAGACTATAAACAACTGCAGTTACAATATTTTACAATGTATACAATCAACCAGAATGTTACAGTTATACAATTCTAACTGTTCACAATAACATTGTATTTCTCTCTTTTTCAGTAATCATGTCATTCTTACTCATTTCATGACTCATGTGGCATGTTTGTATTGCATGAGCAAACATTTATAACACTGATACAAGTGTGTCCATGTGGGAAAACTATCTTGTTTTGCTGGGTTCAATTCCTAGTGCACACTGAATGTATAATGCTACAATTTTTACAGACGATTATTTAAAGTTTTAGTGATATTATATTATACGTCATTAAATCTGTTAATTTACTGCAGCTGGTACTGCACTGCTACACTGTGTTTAGTACATGTAGTATTATCGTAAACAGTCATACAAGACTTACTTTTAATATTTTACACATATTTATAATTTGGATGCAATTAACCTATTAAGTGCCAGTGCTCTCCATTTGACGAATAAACTTGTTTGGCATCACACAGAGTAAAATAATAAAGTATAGCTCATCGGTGGGTTAACTAGACACATAGCTCTCTCCTCTTCCAAGGATTCTATTGGCTATGATTACGATTAGTTTTGAGATACATTTCACTGCACTTTATACCTGTATGAGTGAATGAGTGCAGTTAACCTATTACAGTAGATGCCAGCACTCTCGTTGATAAGTAAAATCATCTGGCATTAGAGTAAAGTAGTATGTCAATATAATTAGTAGGGCACATTAAGGGCACAATGGAACTCAATGGGTTAAGCATTACAAACATCACTGATAATTTTAAAAAATGCTTGTGCATGTGTGATGTCCCACATTTCAAATTCAGCAAACAATTCTTCAGCTGAATTGATCTTGTCACATTTTGAAACAATTAAGTCTATAAGTTCTATTGTTAACCCAGTACTGATGTCAATTCCTCCAAAGTTTGCACCAGATTTGCCAGCTTCAATTCTGTATTTCTTCAGTAATGCCTGTATACGTACTCGCTGCTCATCTGTAACAAGGCGAACAGGCTGGGGCTCAGGTTCTTCGCATAGTTTTCTATCAGTTTGGATTTGTAACTCCTTATTTGTTGCACAAGTTAAGCATTTGCAAACCTTAAAGCAGTTACTGCAACAAATGTGCCTTTCGTATTTCAATTTGATTTCACTTCCACATGATGCAGATCCCAGAAAAACCAGAAGTTCCTTTCTCAAACAATTGGTTTCTTGTAAGCAGAAATTTCGCATTTCAGTTGTCATCCCTGGTTTGTTAGTGGAAATATCTTGGCCATTGAAGAAAAGAGAGGCTCTTGCTGGTTTATTATCTCGTCCAGTTCTGCCAATTTCTTGGTAATAAGATTCCATAGTCCTTGGCACTCCAATATGTATGACATGTCTGACGTTAGGAATGTTAACACCGATTCCAATAGCAATTGTCGCAAACAAGACACGAATAGTTCGATCTTCATCGTTTCCCATTAGCTGTTTCATAATCTCTTTCTTCATGCTGTCAGTCTGTGGTGAGTGATATTGCGCAAACAAACAATTCTCCGGGCTTTTTTCCGTTTTCTCAGATGATAGAAAATAGCTTGCCTCCCCAAGTTCGTCCATGAACAGTTTAAATGCGTATCCACACCACCTTAATGGGAGGTATATTAGAGTGAGAGGGTATGCTGTTAGGCTTTTTTTCAATTCTTTCGCAATTGGAAGAAGTATTGCTTTATAGCTTTCTTCTCCTGTAGACGATGGTTTTCGTTTCTCTTTGTGAAAATGAATGTTTGGGCGATCCAAGTTCCCTACTACCACGAGTGGTTTGTCGAGAAGGAGAGAATTCGTTAAGGATTCTCTTACGTGTTTTGGAGCAGTTGCAGTGAGTACTAAAAATGGAGCGGAAGGGAAAATAGAACCTAATTGCGACAGATTGCCAAAATCAGGTCGAAAATCAAAACCCCATTCTTCAATAAGATGCCCTTCGTCAACAACACAAGCAACAACACGCATTTGTAGTGCTTCTGAAAGTAGTATTTGTCTACCTTCCCTGCAAGAAATAAATGCCTCAGGATGAGCATAAATTAGTTTAAACTTTCCGTCCGTGATATTCTTCTCCGTATTATTATCAAGAGACAATATATTCAATTCTCTCTCCTCTTCTGGCATGTCCATGTATTCTTCTGCGTCGTCTTCATCTTCATATGCAGTGGCTATGTTATGTTTCTTGACTGTATTTAAAACTACCGCTTCGATTCCATGGCGCTTTAGAATTGTTAGTTGATTTTGAATCAATGCATTCAGCGGTGTGATAACCAAAACGATAGATCCGTTCTTCACATTCGTACTATTAATGTTACGGTGGTCAAATATAAATGGAAGTAGATGAAAGAGGACAGATTTTCCATAACCAGTTGGAAGGACGCCAATTGTGTCCCTTCCTAAGAATAACGACTCTAGTACTTTGTATTGTTTCACTTTTAGAAAGAAATTTTGATAATTTGAGACATCCAAAGCGTACCGAACAGCGTTCATAAAATTTTGTAGAGAGTACATGTTCTTATTAGTGAGTTTGCTTATCAAACAATATAAACGACAGGTTAAAGATGCGAACGCGGGAAAATTTATTTTAAATTAGTTAGTGTTGTTATAATTGTGAGTTACATGTCAGGGGAAACCATTAATTATTTACTAGAGTAAACTCTTGCGAAATGGCGGGAAAATCATAAAAGTATGTCATCGAACGAAAGAACACCTCGCAAGAAGCATTACTCGGGAAATAAAAACATTTGTTGCCTTTGTGGAAACGATAAACATATTGGAAAGTTTACAGACGTGTGTAGCAACGTTGGTAAAGGAAAACGGCTACCAGAAATAATTCAGGATGTCTTGGGTTTAGAATTCGAGGACATTGAGGAACAGCCAACTAAAGTCTGTCGAAGTTGTCAAATCAAACTCGACGGGTTCTCCAAATTCAAATCATCTGCTTTAACCATGCGAAAAACCATTCTTGGCCAGGTGACGTCGAAGAGATGTCTTGTGTTCTCTCTTTCCGAGTCTGGTCCGAATCCGAAAGCCACTTGCACTGCCACATCCGACATACATCCTCATGTAGGGTCTGAAACGAATGCTGATCCAGTAACTAATAAAGTATGTAGTTTGTGACTCTAATAATATTGACAATTACAGATACGTAATTGAACAGATATGAACACTATTCTCTATAGATAGTTGTTCGATGTTGACCTGCCTTGTTTTGTTTTGTTTTATACTGAGCCATGCATGAAAGTGTAATAAAATGTATAATTTATCTAGCTCAAATTATAAATAAAACCACTTCACACTATTGAAAATGACATCATTCTTACCATTCATTATAGCCACCTGGAAAATGTTTGAGTGACCAAGATGTAGTTAGCCTCTCTGAATCTATAGAATATGGCTCATCTTTGGTGATTGCAAACACGGTTGGTGGCATTAATGCAATCAGACAGCAGTTTATTAATAAACTATTAAACGAAATCAAGCAACAATGTAAAAAATTATGCGCAAGATCATCGCCATCCGTACTTAGGAAAAACGGCTTTTCTGGTATGACAGAATTTGACTGGCCGAACTTAATATCAGAGATGACAACTAATTGTCCATTACTGCTTGATGTTATACTGGCTGCTATGAATCATGAACCGACTGAACCAATCGAAAATATCGCTCCAAGAATTGGCATGTGCTATGCTATCATTATGCAAACCAGAAATCACGAGCTAAGCTTGGTACAGCGAATAAATACGATCCTATTGGCCGAAGGAAATGCCAGGAAGAAGGTTATTATTCTATAATATTCATTCTATTTATCAGTGCAGGTTACTCGCCTTTTCTATATTACTCGCCTTCAGCCTATACCAGAACACGCTATTGGGTCTGCATGGAGACTGATTTGTCATGTGGACAGACTTGCTTGACATGCTTGACGTTCCCCCTTCTGATCAATATATGTTTCAAAAAGATAAAATGACATTCGTTCTGCAGAGAAGTCAAATACGTAATGACATTTGCAATTGCACCACTTATTCTTTGATCACCCACTACAGTCCATTCCCAATTTCTTCATCTCTAAGACTAAGTATAATTTCTAATATTCATCCATAATTTAAGTTACATGAAACTGACGTTCTATTTTTTTAAAGCTTTTCAGGCAATGCCAGAAAATGGGCTTCTCATTATCTCATCAGAGCAAAACCAATCTATTGGACATCGTAGGCCATCACTTTGCCGATACTTTGATAGAAGAAATCAAAGATGGTAAAAAATTACAGGGCATTGGTGACAACTGGGATCTGCGAATAAATGTTCATGAGATGCAGTTGGGCAATCAAAATATTGATTTGCATTATTTTGCATCATGCTTGATTGTCGAAAGAGTTCCGTGCAAAGACCTCTCGGCTATTGCGCCACAAAAGGACGTGCTAAGTCTTCCTAACTCAGCATTTCTTTTGAACAATAGTGAATCAATTGAGCTACGAGAAAATTTCAAGGTATTAGTTGGACGAGTTCTGGTAGAAAATGTCACACATCTGTCCTTTATGAAGAGTATTATCCCGACGCACATTCCACATGATTACGAGCGAGAAACAGCCTTGAAATCCACCATTGTTCCGTTGTCTATGCAATTAAAAGACGAGAAGAAATACGACGACGTTGTAGACATTCTCGACTATTATGAGCAAGAACTGGAAAACATTTACGCTAAAGCAGGTGTCATTCAGAAGCCAGCAGAAACCAAAGAAGGGCAAAAACCCACATCAATTGAAGGGCTAACTTCAGCAGCTGACCAACCAGGAGCCCATTGTAACAAGAAGGACGACAATGATCACATGAAAGCCATCGCAGTCCCATTTGGTGGCGATCAGATGACCAGAGTCAGGTTTGCTGGTGCAAAAGATTTGCGATCAGGAGCTCACACTGCAAAAGAACGACTCGACCACTGCAGTCCATTTTTCTCGGCACCATTTCACACGAAAATGGCATTTGTACAGGTACAATACAAATCATAGTTTGTGTTAAATACGGTTGCAAATCAAATCACAAGGTCCATCATGTTATTTAATTTGTTCAGAATACGAAAAGGATTCGTGCAGGGAAAAAAATAAATAACTCATGCATGTACTATAGAGGGAGTATGAAAAAAGTGGACAATTTTCAAACGGCTCTCCACTTCACAAATCGGTTCATTTCTTAAAATGTTTGATACATTTGTTTGGGTATTAAATTATAATGTATAGAACAAACAAAAAAAGATCGTAAAGATAAATATTACAGATCGGAGGGGTTATGCAGTGTGACCAAAATGTTCTTCAAATTTTACTAAAGTAGACAAAGTACGCACAAAACGGTATCTCTAGGTATCTAGCTGATACGGTATCTAGCTGATGAGGTTTTATTTTTTAGGCTTGGCAGTTATGTACATCACTTCGAGCACGTTATTAAACAAGAAACACACATTTTTATCAAAATGATTATAATAATTAAAAAAAACAACTTCAAATTTTCTTGAAAGTTCAAGAAATTTTACTAAAACCAGGGACGGATCCAGGGTTTTTGATGACCGGTTTACTAGGTTCACCCAACTAATAGGGGGTCCCGGTGCATGCCCCCCTGACTAACACGCAGCTCAAACGAACTAAAAACCAAACTGCAAGAAAAGAGCGTGAAAGCTTCGCAATCATTAACTGATTCTCAATCGCCAAAGCAATCGTCAGTTGGTCTAAATACTCTCGGTAGTCCATAATCAAATTTCAATAGTAGATTAGACAACATCAATTTTATGAAATTGGAAGGTTATAGATTTTCTTTCTTTGGAGAATCTGTCAGGGTTATGTAAACCTGCCCTGTCAAACCTGTCTGAATCCGCCCCTGAAAACTGTGCAAGTAAAACTTTCTACCAATTCTGGTTATGTTTTAGCAGTATTAAAAATAGATTGCACATGAAATTTAAAAGTTTAAAATGCATTTTGAATTCAAGGGCCAAATATCAGAAAGTTTACTAAATTTTAAGTCCTTTAATTAAATTAATGATTAAGCATGCTAAAGGCTGATACTTTAGAGAATTATATTTTGCGTGAAGAGTTTAATGGCTTAAACTAAAGCAACATATTGTACTATAGTTAAAATCCGCACAAATTTCCCAGCCATAAACTCAAATACAGTTAAAGCTTTTAAATTTCATGCGCAAAACCATTTTTAGTTTATGGGAACAGAACCCCCCCCCCCCCCAATTGTTTACAAAATTGGTTTTCGAGAAACTTTAATATTTCTTTATTATACATTGTAAGTACCAAAGGAATTCTATATATATCAAACACCTTATACCAGGAGCTGCTATATATAAAACGAAAAACTATATATATATATACATATATATATATATATATATATATATATATATATATATATATATATATATATATATATATATATATATATATATATATATTATATATTAAAAATTTTTTAAACTATTTTTAGTTCATCTACAGTTCACTGCATAAAGCCGGGTCTGTACGAGAAGTTGGCACCCTGAAATTCTTCCGCGAGAAATATAACCGCAGGAATGTGACACCAGAAAAAGTAACCAAATCATACGAGGGGTCAGAGCAGTTTCTTCTGAGTGTTGGGAAAGCCTACCTCTTAGAAGCGGCAACGTCATTTTGGGGAATAGAAAAGCTCGACGATCAGCCAACAGAGTATGTACCACCAGCTGGAATTGCTCACATGACTAAGGAAAAGAAAAAAGAATACTTCAATTTGGTTATTGGGAAATTTGTGGATGAGTATATCATACCAGATCCTGAGAGAGAAAATGAACTTCAAATAAACAGTACCAAAGAAGGCTCATTTGAAGCAGACAGAGTGAGGTGGATGTAACACAAAATATTTATTCCATGCATACATGTTTGCAATCAACATAAATAATCTAAACTTGTGGAAAATTTTTATAAATAAATACAAGTCAAAAAACAATATACCTAATAACGGTACTATTTTCACCGTTTCCCTATCTTTGTAGGCATCCAATGTCAGAGTAAATACCCCCCTACCCCCACCTTATAATAGGAAATGATGGTGTCAATTAAGCATTACTGATTACAATGCGATATATTGTTTTGTGTTTGACAGATTCTATGGATTGAATATGATAGAACTATTTGTGTTCCTAATGCAATTGATTGACACAACCAAAGAAGGTAACAATTATATTATTAACCCTTTTAGTGGCAACGCAATCTGATACACCCTACTTTAGTAATTTACTCCGTCTAACGATTTTACTATGAAACCATGTGCAGACAAATATATGAAAACCTAGACGTATCTAATGTAATGCATACAGTGGGAAAAACTACAGTACTGTAACTGATTACTGGAATCATCACCATCAAGAATACTGATGTACAGGTTTAATAGTAAAACACAAATGTAACTAAAAGATAATGACAGAGTCTATTAAACAATTATTTACAACGCTAATAAATATTTTATACACTGATCATAGTACATTAATGATGGAAAGTTCTTATGTAATACCCATTTTACTTTGAATGTACAACCAGCATGTTATATATTCCTAATACACTACATCGTACATATTTTTAGGTGATGGCAGAAGGAATAACATTAATAAAAAGCGACTCTTACAGTATTTCAAATCATCAAGTTCTTGCCAGAACTACTCAGTTGAGATGTTCACAAGTATCGCCCAGGTTGAAGCTATGTTGTCCGAAGAAATGGCCCACAGACTGACATGGGGACAGTTCGTAAATTGGAATGGAGGTCAAGGCAGGAACATAGCTTGCGATATGGCCCAGGAAATCTGTAACAGGGTAAGCAAAGATGTTGTGAAAGGAATGGGTGCAAACAAGACCACCAAAGCGATGGTGAGGGCATCGAGGGCTGCAGCCGGTGTCAAACAAGTTGTGCAGGCAATGGAGAAGGCATCAGATATTAAAAAAAATTCCAACAAGCACAGCCACAAGAAGTCAGATGAAGATGAGTTGCTGATGTTTCAAGATCTCAGAAAGCTAAGACCTTTTGCCATTATATCCGGTCGACATCACAACCATTTCCATGATATTGCTCTTTCACCAACCAGTACCATTGACATGAGCAATTTCTTTAAATGGCTACAAAAGCACAAGAGACAAATCTCAATGGGATTTAAAAAGTAATTGCAGTAAAACACCGCATATAAAAACCTATAACTTAAGAAGAACCTATTAGGCTAAAATATTTTATTTAGACCCCCTTTAGATTATTTATATCAAATAGAGTCAAAATTAAGTAACAATTTACAATCTGTGTACCTTTAAGTGCATAATTATACAGAGTTGGCATAGTGCATTATAATGTCATTTTTTTGCAATTCAATTGTGCATTTTTTGTATAAATCAAAAACTATACATAAATAAAATGAGTCGCCTTTCTCTTAAAAGCATGTTTTTAGCCTAATATCCCACTAAGTTTTAGTATATTGAACTTGACGGTTGTTGATCATTTTTGCTATGGCATATACTGTTTATTTTAACCCACCAAGCTGCAGAGCATCCCCATTGACGAGTAAAATCATCTGGCGTTAGACAAGTAAAAAAAGGTGGGGCGCACTGGAGTGCCTTGCGGCTCATTATGGGTTAGCTCTAAATGGCAAGACTATCCCCTTTAAGAATAAAATTGTCTGGCGTTAGACATGGTAAAATGTTAAAGTTGCATGGGTACACTGCTTGTCAAAAAACGTTAATTTTAACAAGAAATGGCAGATAGATTAAGTTAAATCATTAACTATTGAGTGGCAGCAATCTCCACCTTGATACATAAAGTAGTATGGTATTAGACAGAGTAAAATAATAATTAAAGCAGGGCACATATAATAAAGTAGGGCCCTGTGCTACTTTTAAAAATTATTAACAGGGTGCATAAGCAGATGGTCTGCTTAACCCAATGAGTGGAAGCATTCTCCCCCTGAAGAGTAAAATCATCTGGTGTTAGACAAATAGAGAATAATACATGGGTTTGCAGAAATACAATAATTATGAGAAATAAATCTGGTATTTCTAAGCACCCATGTATTTTTCTGTTTATTATATATAATAGACGGTACAGAAAAGTGATAATTGAAAAGTGATCATTTTCACATGTGAAATAATCATAAATAATCTCACATGTAGACAGATTAAAATAATAAAGTAGGGCACATTGACACTTAAACGGTTAAGCACTTCAGTAAGACTTTCCACTTGACCAGTAAAATCACTTATATAGGTATTAGACAAAAAGTAAAAGAATAAAGTTACATGTAGGTGCATTTCAAATCAATTGGTTAAACATTTTTACTTATTGCTGATAAATAGCAATCATGGCAATTGTTATTATGGTTTTTATCAGCAACCTTCATATATTCTTTGTTTGCAATCTAAATGATGGGGCAAAAGAATGGTTGTAGCAAGAAAACTTAGCGGTAATTCATCTTCTGAGTCTTAAGGCCCATCTACACGATACGATTAGTTGTATATGATTCTTAATATCCTGGCGTATGTACTGTATTCAAATAAATGCATGTAAAAAGGTCACATTTCAAACTTCATTTTCCCACGCCAGAATACGAATCGTATACCACGTAGTTGTGTCGATCGTGTGTGGGGGTAATACGCCAGTTTATGGAGTACTTGACCAGATGTATTTGCTCAGCTCTGTCGAATTTCTATACTTGCTTATTAATCTGAATTTAGACTGTCTCTAAACTCAAATTGTATTTATTTCTCAAAATTTAACACATCACTCAAAGAATTAAAAACACTGTCACTCATTTACAAAACAACTACTCTAGGTACATTTGACATAAACTTATGAGTTGAGCACATAAGTTGCACATGCGATGTGAATTGTAACTTATAAATATATTGTAATATATATCATTTAGTTGTAAATATATTTTTCACATTTAATTAATATATAGATATTTACATATATCACACAATAAATGTAATCAATAGAATTTTATACGTTTCAGTATTATATGGCAAACGATAAAGTATAAACATTAAAAAGACAGATACTGTACCTTTCTCAACTGATTTCTCAACTCCTTACTCCTCGACATCTCACAGTTAAACTTAGCATTGTTGCCAATATGAAACGCTATACGATCCAAAATGGTTCACACAACAGCTATACTTATTTCTGATGCTCATGATGAGTATTTTAAACAGTTTTTACCGACGAAAGTGTAAAAATATATGCACTATAATTTTATTAACACACTAAAACAGAATTTAACAAGCGGTAAAACGCTCCCCCCTGCTCATACATACCACGTGACAAAATAATCCACAAATTGTCAACCTCGTACCCAGGGCTTCTGCGCTTATTGCTCTCAGAAGCCCTGGGATAATCCAAACCGGAACACCATAGAACAGTGGTGCCCCCGGAAGCGGAAGTAAACAGTAGCTCCAGCTAAAAACGCTGACTGGGCATATTTTCACGCAAGGAGTGAGAATGGATTATTTGTTGCAATTTATGATATATTTGGACTTGTAAAGACGTCTTAAACTGCTTCTCGCGTGGCTTTTGGAATTTAAAGTCAGGAATGATCAATTTAGAGATACAATTATGCGTAAAATTAGCCCTTTGGCGAGCAAAAGAACATCTTATATCGCGACAACAGCATAGCTTGTCAGCGATATACAGGGGCTATTCAATAATTAAAGTATAAATATTTATATTCGAGTACAACCTTGGTCATTTCAAAATTAACAGACTAGAAATCTTACTGGTAACATGGCTGGCTGCCGATTATCTTGGATTTGAGGGTTTTGAACAAGATATTGCAAGATTTAATTATAAATGCACAAGATATATTGTACTGTAATATACACAAACAAGGAAACAATACTATTTCAAAAGAGCTCTTGTTGTTATATTCGTCTTGTATACAATCACATTTTTTCCAGTCTCTACCTGTCATCAGATATCTATATAAAACGTCTCTTATTACTTAATCCCTATTAAACCATATAATCACTAGCATATGTTACAATATCCCCCTCTTTAATTGAGAGCGTCCTCGATCTTTAGTTCATCTAAGTTATAATCCTGATATCTATCAGGTTGTCGGCGATTACGGTTAGACCTACGCAATTGGATCAGCTCCTCTGCTGGTAACAGCTGTGCGTCCGCCAGCCTCTCTCCGTGATGTATCACTGGCTCGCCTGGGAGCAATTCGACTCTCGAGTTGTGCTTTTCTGGTTGATCAACAAACAGGGTTTCTTCGATTCTAGGCTGGCGTATGTCTAGCTTAAGTCGATTGCGATGTACCACTCTTGTCTTACCGTTCCCAGGCCCCGGCTTGATATGGTAGTTTACCTTGCCCAGTCTCTTGATCACTACGTAAGGCCCCGTCCACGGTGAATGGAATTTTCGGCTCAAGCCCTTTGGTACCGCTTTGTTATTGAGCCACACCCGATCCCCTTCCTTTAGCTCTGTACTTCGGTCAACGTCATTATGTTCGTCGTACCCTTTCTTCTGCTTACTTTGCGCCACGTCAATGTTCGTTTTGATGCTGCGATGTACGTCCTTTAATGTCTTCTCCAGTTCATCACAGTAATTTGAAATAAACTGTTCCTTAACTTCAGTTTCGGTGTCCATAAGTACCAGCGGTGTAGTGGCTTCGCGACCATAAATTGCCTGGAAAGGTGAAACCCCAGACGAGGAATGCACACTGTTACGGTATGCAAACAAGGCCAGTGGTAAGTGATCGTCCCAATCATTATGGTCCTTAT